>VMBQ01002738.1:0-100889 GCA_007657795.1 Dreissena rostriformis
TCGGTTATATACATACAAATTGATTTTTGGGTACATATTATGTATTAGTAATATAGCGCTTAAATTGCACTACACATTTGAAAAGCTGTGCGGTACACTGGTAAGGCGTAGGCTTTAAGAGTTTATGTGTTCCACGCTATTATAAGCCTTGTACACGTTTCCAAATTTTATAGTTTTGATATATACATATGCTATCAAGTCCCTTAAAAATACATCCATAGTTATGTCATGAAAAAAACTGCATTCTTTTTTTCAGACATGATTAATTCGTTTCTTAATTAAGATACGCGTCTTAATACTTTTTTTTTAAGAAGCTTTTCATAGTTCAGACAAAAATATTATCATATAATTGAAGAATGCTTAACAACACGTGTTTCAGTTATAATATATGATTCAACCAATATATTATATATATATTCATCTTACACAACTTCTTTTTGACACGCATATACACCGATATGATGCTTATTAATGGCAGTTTTATTTTAACTGAATACTTATAACTTGCCAGAATACTTAAACACACATACAATTCGTGACGTGGTGCT
The DNA here is from genome assembly GCA_007657795.1 of Dreissena rostriformis. NCBI lineage: Eukaryota > Metazoa > Mollusca > Bivalvia > Myida > Dreissenidae > Dreissena > Dreissena rostriformis. The sequence continues at coordinate 549 of VMBQ01002738.1, forward strand.
AAGATCTAACTCGTATTATCATTTAATTTAAAAGTCACCGCAATCGGTGGTTCATGTTTTTTCATTTGTTTGGAAATGTTCGATGCTTATTTTTGCATGTAATTCTAGACTGATTATGTTTTAGACAAGTATATGGTATCCTCGTCAATCCAGCCTCTAGGAACATTACCGGTTAATTAGAAGTCAGTTTAAACAGTTTATTTAAGTATTTCATTGGAGTGCGTCTTGTGGCGTGAATCGTATTAAGATCTAAATTTCAAATATTAATAATACATGGACTTTTCATGTGTGTAGTGCTTTAGTGGATTATATCTCAAACGTTGATTATGTGACGTACAACATATTTACGTCCATGAAGGATACAAAGAAAAACACAGTATGACATAACTAATACATCGCTTAATCTCAACAACGACCAGAGATCTAATAACCTTGTCGTATATCAGCAGTTAATGTAAATTCCAGAAAAACGAACATTATTTGTCTGATTGTTTATGAATTTGATAAAGCATACACGTTAAGAGCTTTAATTGTCTATATATATTCAACGGGGATCTGTATTTAAGGGTTAATAGGTAAACACGCTGTGATTACCTGGAATTGCGATTTACTTGATCGAAATAAAAACTTTTGCTGTCTACACCAAATTAAGTATCAGTGGACTGGTTATGACGAGATCTAATGACATGTAATAAGCATTCCAGTATTGATTCTAATAATGAAAATTGTTATAATGTCCCCTTTACATTATTTGGTAGATTTATTGTTGACTCACGCTGAATACAGAGGCATGTTATTGACAAAAATATCATACAGTTTTGCATAGTGTTACCAGAAGATACATAGTTATTTTGTAGTATGCCTGAACCTCAATTGGGACATCCGTGGCATTTTTTTTACCGGTAATTGACTGCTCTTGCTTATTTAGTTGTGAATTAGTGGGTAATTGTAGGATAATCAATCAAATGCTACGCTCAATCGTATGCGTCACCCATTGTAACAGTATGTGCGTATACAAATTAGGTACTATGCCGTCGACTCATAATTATTACATTGGCAATGAAACTGAAATACATTGATTCCTTGGCGAGGTCTAAGCAAAAGCATTTGGGTGATTTAACTGGTTTTAAGGACATATAAACTTCACACATGTCCAGAATATTTCAATCAACAGTTAATTGTATATTATAATTTAATTACTAGAATATACAGACTAGAGCATCAGAAACGAATGTTCTGAGGCACGATGGAATGAAATCAAAAGTATTATATTTCGCATTGCAGATTGTAAATAAAACACACATGTTCGTTCGGTGCGAAAACATCTCGTAATTGACCGACTTCTATTCATGTTTTAGTGCGGGCACGATCAATTCCCTATCGAGCGTACTTTACTCGTTTATACGATGAACTCCATAGTGGTTGCACTCGAATTATTTTATTTTATAACTTACATCCATTAAACGCAAAGCAAGATTATAGTAAACAACTATTATGTTGTCACGATTGAATGAACACGGTTTTCAGTAATTGATTTAAATCCCGGAGCGAAAGTTTGATAAATGTTACATCAACAGGCTAACACTAGGAGACAAATACAAACATTATATTTGTACAGATTACACGATAACTATAACCATGACAAGCAAATCATTGCACGTATTATTAAGTATACATACTAGGCCGTCTGTTAACATGTTTGACTCGTTGTTATTATTAGTTTGTTAAATGTTATTTTCTGTAGAAATATTTATTTTAGTACCCATTTATGTTTACACTTTGCTTCAATAGGTTATTCATCAACCCTTAGATTGAATCGAGTTAGAGGTCGTTGAATCACGTTGTGTTGCCTGTAATATGTGCTGGATGTTTCCAGAATTATTTCGAAACTTTGGGCTCTGTCCATAATTATTTCAGAATAACACGCTCTTCTTGTTTTCTTTGACGACAGAAATCAAGACGCGAGTTGTGTTAGTATTATAAATTGTATCGTCACTATATTTCGCAATGCTCTTTTCTTGTTAAACAGTTGAGTTAGTGTAATATATATATGTTTACCAGAAAGAGATCATCATGCACATCAAACATTTGCTTAATTAAAACGTATGTAAACAAACATCATCAGAAGACGCTATACTGCCGCTGTTACACTAAGATGTGTGTTTGCTGATGCGTGTATCTCATAGTTGTCAAAAATAAGTTGATACTATAACGAGACCTTGCGTTAACATTGTATATAGCAAAATTCAAAAGCATGTTTGCGTAAAGAAAGGTAAATAAACAAAGCATTTACATGTTGTCAAGAATTGGGCTTGTTGTTGTATGCATTTCAGAGTTCAGTTAAATGAATTAAATTATTGGAATACAGTATATATTGTCCTTGTAGAGCATTAATGAATTGTCGTATACATTAAAACACCGGACATCATTCATCGTTCAATTTTTTACCAACAGTGTTGAAGGTATGTAAAAGAAATGTAATCAAGTATTATGTAAAGCACCATGCGAACTAATATACAAAGTCGTGTCTTGGTAGTGGACAGCGTTAAAACGGATATATATATATTTATATTAAAACCAACAATCTTGCAGTCTCTGTTCAAACTGATTGTATTAAAACATGTAAATGGTCAACACAGAAGACGAGCAAATGCATCTAGGACATTATAAGCAATAACAGACGCTCCGTCGGAAGAAGTTTCCTAAGGTAAATTACAAATAAAGTTAACGTATGTGGACAAAGGCATGCACTAAAAAGAACACTAATCTCGCAAGGAAATAAAACATTAGACTGAGTTAACAATTGCGTTCACAAAAATATTAAGTAATGACGGTCGTAGAACAAGATACTAAGCAGTGTTAGTATCAAATGGTTTTAATGAAAGGCGAACCTCTGAATATATCTCAACATGCCCTGTGAAACAAGTGCAACATGAAATGAACCCCAACACAATTCAATTATCTCACTAAAAAACAAGACATTCTGACAACAGAGAATTAAAAAATGTAAATACATTCCGTAGTGTAAATGACGACAGACGTCCGGAACTTCCGTTTCAGGGTGCTAAATCTGAAATTTCAACCGATTATCATATCCACTTTTAACATTTCTATGCAATTATAGGAATGTTACCATTAACAGAACATAATATAAAACCTTAATACGGATGCCACTTTAATCTTGTATTTGCCGTTGAGGATATTTAAATTATATTTACATTTATCAATAACATTCGTTTGTTGGTAATAAACCAACCGCGTATTTGTTATCTTTGAATACACAATACAGAATCTTTAATCGCAATGGGGATACTACTGGTTCAATCACGCACAATACGTGTGTAGCTGTTTTGAAAAAAAAATCAAAAAACCATATGCATAAATATGTATGAGTTATCAATACATATCTTGTATTGTGATTTGATTTCCTGGAAATGGTCTTACACATTAAAAATTCTTTAGAAATATAAGTGGATATAACAAGCGCATACTCTTGCAGTTGTATATCATCGTATTTGAAACCAATACATGCATGCTGTAAATCGTTATGTTATGGCAAATAGAATGAAGCATATCAAGACAACTTAACCAAAAAATGCTGAAAGTGTAAGCTCTATAAAGGCAGCCTACATTTGGATTACATCAAATCGCCGTTCATTAAATTTCAGCTGCCCGTTGGTTTAACGGTTGTATTATTTCGGTAACAGTCGGCCGAAATAGATAACCAGCCAATCATCAGCGCTGTGCTAATGCACAAGATAAATACATTAACAAAAGAAAAACACATCAGTTGAAGAGACACATTAATTTCCATTTCCTGGCAATAACTCAGATTGACATTATTGTGATCCGCTACATACGATATGGTGGCAGTTCTGGTACTGATCAATCGCTGTAAAGCCGTCCATCTGTTACTCTGAATTCGACGGAGAATGTTTGATCAACTCATATGGCTTATATCCGATAAATATAACGAAACATTACCATGGACAATTTCAGGTGTTATTTGCATTAGTTGTATATTCGCACTCAAAATACATCTGGTAGTATTATATAATACACGTGTTCGTTTTGATCTTCAAATATGTGTGAAAATATTAATTTACATTATTTTTGATACGATCATAAACGCAAATATTATACAATGGTATAGACGATGTCATGCTAAATATATGCTATAGTCTGGTTGAGACGTGGGTAATTTTCATAAAGATGTTACATCACAAATAATTTATAAATATATGACCATGAATCATTATGAAAATAATTTTTCTCGACTTTTAACATCAAAATAATCGATTGTGTTGATAGTGTCAAATTGCCATCTTGAAAAAAGGCTTCCGGTTTAGCCGTAGATTCTGATTGGCTGCCATAATTTAAAGATTTGCATACTATAAATAGCCTTTAAACTGACATTGCAGGGAAGGTTAATTTCGTGTGAAAAAAAGTCAAAAGACGACGAAGTGTGGAAAATACTCATAAATAATAGAGTGTGTGTTACTTAGAAACACTATATGATCAACACTTTAAGGAGAAAATATTTGATAAGAACGTGTGAAGTTATTATGAATGACAATATTTCCGTGTTTTTTGTCGCATTTTTTTATCAGAAAAACGATGGTGAATGTGTCAAAACATTTGTCTGAACAAACTGCATCATGTGCGAATGTTTTATCAAGGGATTTCACGCTATCTGTATCCCCACGACTCAACCAGAGCCCACGACTCAACCATAACCTACCATAATATANGTTAGCCCAGGTCAATGCTACCCTGTTGATGATCACCGGCCAAGGCCATGTCATAATGTTTCCTCGTTGCTTGGCCCATGACGGGCATAGACCGAGGTTTAATTGTGCCATGATGGTCGACTCACGGCAAGGCAGCCTTAGTTTTTATTTTCAAACACGTAACGCTAAGTGAAGTGTTAATTTGTGTACATGTACATCGTGTCTTTTTCTCTATGACATTTAAATTACCATTCAGTATGGGAAGAATTACCATACAGTATAGTTAGCCCAGGTCAATGCTACACGGCAAGGCAGCCTTAATTTTAGTTTTCAAACATGTAACGCGAAGTGAAGTGTTAATTAGTGTACATGTACAACATGTCTTTTTCTCTATGACATTTCAATAACCATACAGTATGGTCAGAATTACTATCCAGTATGGTTAGAACTACCATACAGCATGGTTCGCCCAGGTCAATGCTTCGCGGCAAGGCAGCCTTATTTTCAAACACGTAACACTAAGTGAAGTGTTAATTTGTGTACATGTACATCATGTCTTTTTCTCTATGGCATTTCAATTACAATAGAGTATGGTTAGAATTACCGTACAGTATGGTTAGCCCAGGTCAATTCTACACGGCCGGGCAGCCTAACTTTTTATTTTCAAACACATAACGCTAAGTGAAGCGTTAATTTGTGTACATGTACATCATGTCTTTTAATGCCCCCTTTTTTCACCGGTGAAAATAACTGTCGGAATTCCTTTTTCTTTTTTTAGATTATTATATCAAGATGTACTTCCCTTGTTTATATTCTTGTTTATATTTTTTCTATGATCACGAGTGAAATAAAATCGATATTCCACCGAATCCAACAAATTTTCTTTTAATTTTATGCTATTTTTTACCGTTTATTTACATTGTAAAAGAGTTTAACTGAAGAATTTCCCTGGAATAATGACGTCATTTCGTCAACAAAATGACGTCATTTCGTCAACAAAATGACGTCATTTCAATGTATTGAGGCACGCCACGGGAGAGAGGTCACTTTTCAGCGAAAGGGGAATTTACAAACGATCTTACACTGACATGAACAAATATCCTCTATGTCTTTTTCTCTATGACATTTCAATAACCATACAGTATAGTTTGAATTACCAAACAGTATGGTTAGCCCAGGTCAATGCTACACGTACGGCATGGCAGCCTTAGTTTTGTATTTTCAAACACGTAACGCTAAGTGAATTGTTAATTTGTGTACATGTACATCATGTCTTTTTCTCTATGACATTTCAATAACCATACAGTATGGTTACAATTACCAAACAGTATGGTAAGCCCAGGTCAATTCTACACGGCAAGGCAGCCTTAGTTTTGTATTTTAAAACACGTAACGCTTAGTGAAGTGTTTATTAGTGTACATGTACATCATGTCTTTGTTTGTCTCTATGACATTTAAATTACCATACAGTATGGTTAGAATTACAATACAGTATTGTTAGCCCAGGTCAATGTTACACGGCAAGACAACCTTAGTTTTAATTTTCAAACACGTAACGCTAAGTGAAGTGTTAATTTGTGTACATGTACATCATGTACATCTCTGTGACATTTCAATTACCATACCGTATGGTTAGAATTACCATACAGAATGGTTAGCCCAGGTCAATGCTACACGGCAAGGCAGTCTTAGTTTTTATTTTCAAACACGTACAGTTAATTTGTTTACATGTACTTTATGCCTTTATCTCTATGACATTTCAATTACCATACAGTATGGTTAGAATCACCATACCGTATGGTTAGCCAAGGTCAATGCTACACGGCTAGGCAGTCTTAGTTTTTATTTTCAAACACGTAACGCTACGTGACGTGTTAATTTGTGTACATGTGCATCATGTCTTTTTCTTTGACATCTTAATTACCTGTATGCTTATTGAAATGTCATAGAGAAAAAGACATGATGTGGTTATGGTTAGCCCAGGTCATTGCTATCTGTTGATGATCAGCGGGTCAGGCCGTGGCTGAATTTGTCCTCGTCGCTTGGCCCATGCCGGGTACAGGCCGAGCTTTAATTTTGCCACCATGGTCGAGTCACGGCAAGGCAGCCTTACTTTTTTTATTTTCAAACACGTAACGCTAAGTGAAGTATTATTTTGTGTACATGTACATCATGTCTTTTTCTCTACATGTATGGTAATTGAAATGTCATAGAAAAAAAAACATGATGTGGTTATGGTTAGCCCAGGTCAATGCTACATTGTTGATGATCAGCGGCCCAGGCCGTGGCTGAATTTGTCCTCGTCGCTTGGCCCATGACGGGCCCATGCCGAGGTTTAATTTTTTTACCATGATCTACCATAACTATATGATGTCTTTTTCTGTATGACATTTCAATTACATTTCAATTACCATACAGGCAATTGAAATTTTATAGAGAAAAAGACACGATGTACATGCACATAAATTAATACTTCAGTTAGCGTTACGTGTTTGAAAATAAAAAACTCAGGCTGCCTTGCCGTGAGTCGACAATCGTGGAAAATTAACCCTCGGCCTTGGCCCGTCATGGGCCAAGCGACGAGGAGGGACAAATTCAGCCACGGCCTGGGCCGCTGATCATCAGCAATGTAGCATTGACCTGTGCTAACCATAACCACATCATGTTTCTTTCTCAATGACATTTCAATTACCAAATATACCTATGAGGTACATAAGTGATGAATAAAGAAGTCAACTTTCAACTATAAATGTTTAACCTATATTGTTTACTGAAATAAATGTTTTGCATATGCTGACCTTTTTCAAGATTTCCGCTCTTGCTTGTGGTTGTTGGCTGCGTTGATTTCAGTCTGGGACCACTTTATTGCACGACCTTTATAAAGTAGCCCACGGACCGGGACTACGTTACCTCTCTCCACGCAGAGTTGTCGTTCAAAGCTCTCGCATACAATCTCTGCCATCGCAAGAGAAAATCCTACCAGATTTGGTAGATTTTTGTGTTTGTTTGTGAAGTATTATATTATGAAACGTAGAATCATTTTCTTTTATATTTTGAAAATAGTGTATACGTTAAGGTTCATAAAACAAAAATAAATTTCTTAAATTAAAAAAGTAAACACTTTTTAACCGTTGATACTGTAAGACCTCATTATTGTATCACGTGGCTCGGCTATCATTACGTGGTTGGTTATAACGGCAGGGATTTTATATCAATATCATCTGATTGTTTCCGAAACAATTCTCCTGGACTTTTTTCTAAGGCGTTTACACATTGTTATCAATGCCGTTGAAACTATAAGACGCCATTATTGTATCACGTGGCTCGGCTCTCATCTCGTGGTTGGTAATGACGGCAGGGATTTGATCCAGCTATGCTGTTCCAGTCAAATCTCTGCGCGGAGGTTGGTCCATGGACCGCGACCAAGTTATATTCTCTCACTCGTATGTTGAAATATTGTTGTTCTCCTTCGTCAGTGTGGTGTCTCGTTTATGTTCTATTGATACGACAAATGAACTGGTCAAAAGAATGATGCCGACGGTTGTTTTATTATTAAACGGATATACTTTGCCCTGTTGTTGGTGCAATATTGTAAATGGTGCATAGCTGAATAACCGCCTGATATAAGCTCTTCGTTATTAAGAATGAGGGATTCCAATTGAAGCAGTATCCTGCTTTGTTATGCAAGCGTTTTGCACAAGTGTCACTTTTTACTCCTCCAAAGTATTTACCTTGCATCATTTTGATGCAAATGTCACCATGAAAATAACATGTATTTTATATTGCACAAAAAGTTGTGCACAGCAACATTTGAAGAGCAATCAACACATATCCAGAAACTTAATTACTAGATTTCAGTATTCTGAGCCCTGAACATTTCATTTTACCCCTTTAAAGTTCATTTGACCCCTTAACATTTCATTTGACCCCTTAAAATGCCAACCACGGGGTCGTATGTTGTACTCCTGGTTTTCAAAAGCTATTGAAATCCATGAGAATGCACTATCATGTGTTAAATGTTAGTCCCATCTGGCAAATTTAAATTTATATTGGCATCGAATTTATTATGAAGATCTTGGTAGGTTATGGGAAGTCTAACAATTTCTAAGTAAGAGCAATATTAAAATAATTGAATATCATTAATTCAGGAAGAAGCCGTTGTGTATCGACTTATTATGATTTTTGTCTTATCCTACGGTTGTTATAAATTGTGTTCTTTCTTGTTATTGTTAAACAGTTAGCGACATACCACAAAGGTGTGTATGATAAAACTGCAATACTGCTGCAGCTTCTGGAGTTTCAATTCTTCATACATACATTTAATTACTTTTTTAGTGCTTTAAATAATCATAAACTAGTTATTTTGTTTGATATTAACAATAACGTAAGTATCATGAGTTCAATTGTATCTGAGGGTAAATTGAAATATACGATTATTCGCAAATGAATTGTGTTACTTGAATTGATCAGCAGGTGGTATATCAAAATTATTATTATTTTTGGACAATTAAATGTTATGATAAAATTTCTCGAGTTTATTGAAATTATACCAAATAATGGTTTATATCGAACACAATATTAAATAATATAAACTATAGATATTTGCAATTTTAAATTTTCATTAACAGCAGTAAAACCAAACTAGATATATTTGTATTATTTTTTGAAGCATTAATATTTCGCAAAACGTTAATATATGGCCGTTATTATGCTTTATATAATTTACAGTTACTCATTAAAACAAAATTGCAATAATCTTGAAAAATTGACAAATATTCCTATTGCCATAGGCTTCCTAAAATTGTATTTGTTTTAATTGTGATTGATTTTGTTACTCGGCATATCCTGTAAATGTGGCCTTAAAACACTGATTGCATGCATCAAACAGGGTGCAGGATCACGTGACTTTGTGGGTTCACATTTAAAGGACAGTTTTTTATGCTGCTAATGGCAATGTGAAATACATCAGAATTACTTTTTTCACAAAGCATGTGTTCTCGTTAAAAAAATCGGTGTACATCTTTCATGTACACTTTTATGCTGCACACAACGTGAACGTTTGTCACCGATTTCAGACGTATTTAAGGATTTATTCTTTAATCTCCAGATATCGACACAAACTGCAAGAAAACTTCTTTTATGCAAGTGTTTACATTCTGTCCAGCCCGTGAGTTAACTCCATGTGAACCCCGTTGATCCTGCACCCTGATAAAAGAGAAGGCAGAATGACTTGAAATAAACAGGTCCCCTTCTTGTACGCAGTACAAATCAGGAAGTATTGAATGGATTTAGGTAAAACTGCATATAGTGATAGAATGCTTTAAAGCAAACTGCAGTGTACTAGAGCAATATCTCTCTCATCGGCATTTACATAGTTATTGCTCTTTAGTAAGTGTTCTTGTTCGAAGCATAGCTAAGTATTGCAAGTATTTTAGTATTTAATAAAACTTCGTACATTGAAAGAGGACATTGCGAGGAAGAAGTACATAGTACAGGAAACCCATCTGTCTTGTAATTGATTTTTTTTTTCAATTGCCATTTTATTATTTTGTGTATAGTGAATGTTTTGTGTCTACAATATTTCTGCAAGTTTTAAAGGTATTTACAATATGATGATTGATGACTTTTAGAGAAACCTCCGAGCATGAAGACCACAAATTTCTCTTAAGTATTTACAGAGTTATCGCACATGGTTTATGTATCATGTTTGCAGCATAACTTCGTATGTATTAAAGGGATTAAAATAAAACTTCATAGATCGATAAAAAAAAACATTTAAAGGAAGCACAGGGTACAATCATCATAACTTTTTTTTAATAGAATTTTGTAGTTGTTAAGCTTTTCCTTTCTTTCTTGAACGAAACATAAAAAAGTGCTGAATTGATTGAAATAAAAATTCATTATATATTGATGTAAGGCTTTGACATGTAAAGCAGGTTGCTAGAAGCATAAAGCCGTCTTCAATGTTTAAAAATTGTTATTTGTTTTAGTGTGTTGTTTTCAATATTAGTATTGAAGATCATGTTCCTACATACACAAACAAGTGTCTTATACTTTGAATCAATGTCATACGTTTGGTTAAAACAATTATTCGGAGCGTTTGCCACTGACAGTGGTAGCACTTTTTTATGTAACACGACACGATTTTTTTTTCATAAAATGTTTAATACGTTTTAGAACGGTGATCATCGTTGGGACCATGGTCAATACTTTCATAATCAGAATATTAACTTCGAAAGAACAAAAGGCCAGTTATGGATATTTGCTTTCGCGTGTTAATACATGAAGTTGGATGTTCGTTCTTTTCTGAGATATTGGTTATCGCATGATTCAAATTTAAAAGTAATATGTGTCGTGTTCTGAGAAAACTGGGCATAATGCTTGTGCGTAAATTGTCATCCCAGATTAGCCTGTGCATTCCGCACAGGCTAATCATGGACGACAATTTCCGCTTTTATGGAATTTTTCGTTTAAATGATGTCTCTTCTTAGCAAAAATCCAGTTTAGGAGGAAAGTGTCGTCCCTGATTAGCCTGTGCGGATTGCACAGGCTAATCTGGGATGACACTTTACGCACATGCATTATGCCCAGTTTTCTCAGAACACGACACATATACCAACCATATCTTATATCGCGTTAACCATATTATTTAGTTTAAGTATAAAATAAACTTACACACATTAGCTTAAAGATCCGTAAATGCTCAAAATCAACGAATACTTCGTAAAATAAAGTAAACCCATAAAAAAATCAGTGAAGCCAAAATTACAACGTTCAATAATTGCCTTTTAAGTCATTGAATGACATTCTGGGTGATATGTTTCATTTAAATATGAAATCCGATACGTAACAACATATACACAATGTTAAATGTCATCTTTATCTGCAGGATTAAAATTATATCGTTCATATATGTTCGGCGACCTTAAAAGCTTGACGTTTATAAAATATGAATATTGATTGCATTGGATTACAATGGAAGAAATTAAAAAACAGATATGTTAGTAATACTTTGAATATGATTAATCTGTTATACAGAGACGGAGCGATTTCAGATTATTATATTGCGTCAAAAAAGTTTGAGACGATTGTGTACATAAACCAACATTTGTCTAAAGATATCTGTATTTAAAACATAAAACTCATGCCAAAAATAATGAACATAAAATAAGTAACTGTGACTGCTAGACTGCAACGTGTTTTTACTGAGCTTCGTTCTGTTTTCAAAGCGACATCAACTTGTTTGAGTAGAAGGCTGTGTAAGGTTTGTAATGTTATTTATTAACCTCACGATGATATAGATTTATCAGTTAATGAATGCCCAATGAAGAGGAAATATCGGATATACGCCACGACTTTGACAAGACCAATAAGCTGAACAAACAAGATTCGGTCGAGTCTGGAAGCTTCAATGAGTCGCTTACGACCCATTAGCAACGGCGACCTACTATTGGCGAGATATTTTAAGTGCTTACATTTTCTTACGATATACAGAGTTTGCCCGCACACACTGGCGCCAATTGTATTGTAAGAAGACTATCTTGTGTATCTAATTGTTTTCAGTCTACAAGCTGTTGAATGACTGGTGACGACGACTGATCCTGGAAGCATTGATGTTGATGAAGCATCAGTTGAATGACTGGTTGCGGCGACTGACCCTGGAAGCCTTGGTGTTTAGGGAACAGTGGTTGACGGACTGGTGGCGGCTACTGAACCTTTAGAATTTTCAGTGGCTACCTAAAACAGACAAATACTTATGAGCCTTGCTCTGTGAAAAGGGGGTTTAATGCATGTGCATAAAGTGTCGTCCCTGATTAGCATGTTCAGTCTGCAAAGGCTTATCAGGGACGACACTTTCCACTTTTATGATATNGACATGATAAGTCTGTAATTGAGATCATTTATTGGAAGCATCATCAAAACTTTGTACATTTTAATATATATATATAATCAATGGGATCACAGACTATTCAAAATAAATCATCATGCGAAACAGTAAATACAAATCAGTTAACTACTAAACTATCAAAAACAAAACAACTGAACACATAAACTGCAAATAACATTCCATGATACAAAAATATCAATGTAAAATGAGATCACATAACAAAAAAAACATTGAGAATATAATTATTTTAAACATGACTTATTGGAACTTGTTTTACATGTGACAATGAATAGACTTGAATGGCTGAATGGCGAAAAAAGGGTGTATAGATCTTAGCATTCCAAATATTGAAGGACAGTTATATTCTTACTTATTTTATGTATATATTACACATACTTACAATTTTAAATCATGATACAAACTATGTAACTTATTACATAATTTATAATTGCTTATAATTTCTCTCAACCATATCCGAACGTGCTCCAGTAATATGGGCAAAAGTGTTGTCTGTATCAGCAACAACAACAATTTATCTACAGTGATAACAAAGCCAACTCAATTCTCATGTGGGGCAGGCTATGGTTGGAAACTTGGGCAAGGCTCTTCTGTTACAATCGCATAAATATGGCCACCAGAGTCCAATATTCTGCCAAAGCAGACCGACAATGTGCCCGGAACATGGCCTATAGGCAAGCCTGCAATATCTGACAATTTTAACTGTTTTATTTTTCAACTGTGAACATTTCATGCAAAGAGATATTAAATTTGGAAATGTAAGGGATCATCATCCACACAAGAATTATTATCTATACGATTTGTATACTCAAAGTCATTACGAAAGTAAGTGTTTGTGACACGTGGTTTGATTTTAAAAACATGGTAACCCTTAATAACTGAATTGTTAATCATGATTGTTGCTGGAAGCCTAGATGTTGATGGAGCAGCGTTTTGGATGACTGGTGGCGGGGACTGACCCTGGAAGCCTTGATGTTGATTGAGCAGCCTTTGAATAACTGGTGACGGCGACTGACCCTGAAAGCCTTGATGTTGATGGAACAGCGGTTGGATGACTGGTGGCTTCGACTGACCCTGGAAGCCTTGATGTTTATAGAGCATCATTTAAATGCCTGGTGGCGGCGACTGACCCTAGAAGCCTTGATGTTGATGGAGTAGCGGTTGGATGACTGGTGGCGGCGGGGACTGACCCTGGAAGCCTTGATGTTGATGGAACAGCAGTTGGATGACTGGTGGCTTCGACTGACCCTGGAAGCCTTAATGTTTATGGAGCATCATTTAAATGACTGGTGGCGGCGACTGACCCTAGAAGCCTTGATGTTGACGGAGNGTTAACTACTAAACTATCAAAAACAGTAGCAAACAAAACAACTGAACACATAAACTGCAAATAACATTCCATGATACAAAAATATCAATGGAAGCCTAGATGTTGATGGAGCAGCGTTTGGATGACTGGTGGCGGGGACTGACCCTGGAAGCCTTGATGTTGATGGAGCAGCGTTTGCATAACTGGTGACGGCGACTGACCCTGTCAGCCTTGATGTTGATAGAACAGCGGTTGGATGACTGGTGGCTTCGACTGACCCTGGAAGCCTTGATGTTGATGGAGCAGCGGTTGGATAACTTGTGACGGCGACTGACCCTGGAAGCCTTAATGTTTATGGAGCATCATTTAAATGACTGGTGGCGGCGACTGACCCTAGAAGCCTTGATGTTGATGGAGTAGCGGTTGGATGACTGGTGGCGGCGGGGACTGACCCTGGAAGCATTGATGTTGATGGAACAGCGGTCGAATGACTGGTGGCTGCTACTGACCCTGGAAGCCTTGATGTTGATGGAGCAGCGGTTGAATGACTGGTGACGGCAACTGACACTGGAAGCCTTGATATTGATGGAACTGCGGTTGCAAGACTGGTGATGGCGACTGACCCTGGAAGCCTTGATGTTGATGGAACATCGGTTGATTGACTTGTGTAGGCGACTGACCCCGGAAGCCTTGATGTTGATGGGCAAGTGTTGAATGACTGGTGACGACGACTGACCCTGGAAACATTGATGTTGATGAAGCATCAGTTGAATGACTGGTGGCGGCGACTGACCCTTGAAGCCTTGGTGTTAACGGAACAGTGGTTGACTGACTGGTGACGGCTACTGAACCATTAGCATCTTCAGTGGCTACCTAAAACAGATAAATACATATGAGCCTTGCTCTGTGAAAAGGGAAATGCATGTGCATAAAGTGTCGTCCCTGATAAGCATGTGCAGTCAGCACAGGCTAATCAGGGACGACACTCTCCACTTTTATGCCATTTTTCGTTTAAAGAAAGTCCCTTCTTTGCAAACATCGCGTTTAGGCGGAAAGTGTGGTCCCTGATAAGCCTGTGCGGATTGCTCAGGAATGTGTGGGTATGAAACGTTTCCTTCACATCTACAATTCATGGTGGTTATATATTTGAAGTTCAATTTAATCTCTTCAGAGATATGAAAGGAATTCACTACACATACTATTAACATTTCGTAACGACATACAAAGTGTGACTCCAATATGCTCCCCATGCATAGGAAAAGAGATGTCACAACCATAAGCGCTCAATTGTTCACTAATTATTAGTTGATAATATGCATATTCTATATGCATCACATAAATTAAGCACTTATTTTAAACAGATACGTAANATATGCATATTCTATATGCATCACATAAATTAAGCACTTATTTTAAACAGATCCATATCATCACAGTAAACAATTACCTTACATCATTAACAAATAATTGTAATGTCAGTAACAAAATTGGATGGCTTTTGAAACGTTTGATACAGCCCCTTTTACTCATGTAAACATTACACGCTTGATCCGCTATTGCCCTATTTTTTCACTCCGTTTACGGGGGTGCAACATCTTAAAACGAAACAAAACTGAAATGTTCTTTTGCAGAAAAACAGACTACTAAATGACCTTTAAATATATGCATACACTTCTTACTTACTAACAGAGTTATAGAATGTGGCCGCGCTAAATGTTCAACCTCATTTTCAAAACGAGATGGAAGTAAACAAAGTCGTATGAACATGTCAGCAAAAAGCCGACATTGTTGACGAATAGGTGCTCCGATTTTGACTAAACCATTGCATTTTAAAGAATGTGCATTGAGTATGCTGTCTGCAAAGTAGTATCTGAAAATATTAACTATTAATCGCGATACGCATTATTGAACATCAAAGTGATCCGCTATGGGTAATGATCCGTTATTGGTAACTTGACTTTACATGCTAACGGCAAAATTATTATGGTGTAAAACAATGCCAACAATTACATGCGACTAACTAAAAGTCAACTTTTATAGTCTGTTATTTTGCCGATTAATGGCGCGATTAGAGGTCTGCTTAAATACGAATATCAAGGGAGATACCTTATACGACAATAACAAGTTTATGTCTTATTAATTCTATATCTTAATTGAATCATTTTGATGTATTATTTCGTCTGCTTTGATGGTACCATTCCGATAATATAATGTGAATAACACTAGCGTATCAACACAAAATTGTTCAACGGTTTATCTCAACCAGCGAATAATAATTACAGGAATGAAGGAAGGTAATAAAACTGTAGATGAAATGCGCAAATATTCGGTTCATGCGGGTTGGATTGCATACTTGGAAATTCGAAAAGCGAAGTATTCGGTTTATTGGTGTTGTATTGGGTACTTGGAAATTCGAAAGCTTATAAAATACGAGTTCTCATGCTAGGAACTCTCAATAGGCCGTAAGACTCAATAGGGATAGCATCAATTATTCACTTAGAGTGCGGTGTGATTTTACATATTTGTGTAAATTCGTTTATAAAGGACTTACGAATAATTCATGAGAGAAGTATCCATATTTTAATAAGTATTCTAAACATGTCTGACATAATATGTTCGAATGCGACTACGCTTGTGGAAAACTGTACTCATAGCAACGTGTCAGTAAATTTGTACAACACTTCAATGATAAATACACTGAATGCAGAACGATTTCGCCTTCTTCTTCCGGCGTTTATATACAGTGTCTTTCTAATGATAATGGGTATTCCTGGAAATATTTTGGTATGGTATGTATACTTTGTGAAATGGAAGAAGAGTACTTCGCGAATATTTATCCTGTTCCTTACCACTCTAGATTTGACCAATGGCTTGACAACCATACCAATGGAACTTTACATCATGCGCTTTTCAATCGTCCTAGACGAGCCGTGGTTGTGCAAAATATCACGATGTTCAACATTCACAATGAATAGTTCGTCTGCCGCTATACTTGTCGCCATAGCCGTTGACAGATTCCGAAGAATTTGTCGTCCCCACGGGCCACANTTACATATACGCATGCTTTTCTGAGAGTATTGGTCTGATTGCTTATTATTGTAATAATTGTCTTTGTTTATAAATATATATGTATATATATATATATATAGGATGTACTGGCTTGGAAAATGATGTAACTGTTATGATTTACGTTTGCTTGTTCTACGTTGGCCACGTTTTAGGAGATGCAACATCGGCATAAACGATTGTCTTACGAAAACGATACGGCGTAACGATTATCGTTAATAGATTGTTTTAATCCAACAGGATTACTCTTTTTTATTGACATTGCATATTGGAACCACGTCATGCATTTATAAATACATAACAGTTATTTCATTTGATGTATTTAAAATTATATGTCAATCAGATAATACAATCACAATTTTTGATGTAGGTCGTTAAATAACTTCAGCTGGGACATCAGAATACAAACGTTGAACCTGGTCATTAGTAGACGCATGACATTAGCTGGATGTAGAGGTAATCGGAAGAGGTCGTTCAAGAAATGCCTTGTTATGAGAATGAATGACATTCTGGAAGATATGTTTAATTCAAACATGAACACCGATACGCATGCACATATACACACGATTATTTCTCAATTGTATTTGCAGGATTGATATAGTGTCGCCACTGCAAGGTTCTTTATCAATAGTGCGTGACAAATCCATATACCAATACAGACACTCGTTTGAAGACAACCACACAATTGGCACACCTGAAAACACGAAGGCTTTAAATAATTTGAAGGGCCACGGTAAATGTTAGGCGACCTGAAAAGCTTGAGGTTAATAAATACATTTATCTTTACAGGCTACAGTGCAAGAAATATATAACAGATATGTGATTAATACCTATTTTCTAATGCATTCAATATGATCAATATGTAACACAGAGACGGGCCCCTTTCAGATTATAATATTTCGTTTAAAACTGTTTTGAGGGCGATTTTGGGTTTTAATCACAATTTGACTAAAGATATGTGCATTTCAAATCATGAAACTTAAGCACAAAAGACTGAACAGAAAAATAGTAAATGTGATTGCTGGTCAGCAACATGTTACAATTGAACTTCGTTCTGTTTTCAACGCGCCATCAACTTGATTGAATACAAGTCGGTGTGCAGGTTTTGTATAGGCAAAGTCACTTCGTTTCGTTAATTATATTTTTAAAGGTAAGTTTATTGTTGAGAGTTGAACACAAAACATGTATTAATAAAGCACAATATAGAACAGATCGATGTATTGATTGCTTACCATGAATAAAATCAATTAAACACACACAAATATGTTTAACAGAGTACTGTTGTAATTATTGCAAACTGTAATTTCAAATTTAATACATATGAATAGATGCTATGAAACGTCCATTGTATTTGTTTTAAGGCTATGGCGTTACAAAGAATACTGATTATATTAACACGAATTATGAATGTATCGATGTTCAGATATATCGTTAAACTGTAATGAACAAATATCAGAAATTTGAAAAACTACTGCTAACTTGGGAATTGTTGCTTTCTTATGCCATGTACATGAAAGTACCGATTGTTCAGGTTTATGGCAGGATGTTTAACATAGATTGTAACGTTGGGAGCATTGTAAAATACCAGCCATCTAACCCATGTCATTAACAGAATTTAACTCCGACAGAAACAATTGACATAGAAGAACATACGAGACATGCTTTCTGTGGTCCTTTAGTTGTTGTATCATTTCAATTGATGAAGCACAATTAGGATTACCCACTAAAGTCTTAAAAACGTGGATTCTGTTTGACTTAGCACGTGCGTTAATGTGCTGCGTTGTTCGCAAACGTGTTTTGCTCGTTAATGATTTAGTTAGCCTTTGCGAGTTCCTACATTTACATGTTCCGGATACTTATTAGTCCAAATATGGTAATATTTAGTGTTTGAACTTGGTATAGAATGGGCACAAAACGCAATATGATATATATATTTATGTATATTTATGTAAGACGGTCGTTGTGTGATTGTGCTATTTGTTATAAAATGAAGTAAACAGTGTGTCGTGAAGAAGAGAAATTCTACTTATGTGAATTCAAACAACAATATACGTATTTCTATGTTATGAACTAATATAATGAACGTAAGGTGAGCCGTTTGCTATTTAAATAAATAACAAAAAAGTCATTTTAGGCAAGAATGTATCACCAATACCGTATGCCTTTAACTGGGTAATACTTGTACACACATATACAATTGTGTTTTTTTCATGTTACATACATGCGTACAAAACAATTTCAAAATTCGTCTTGTCGCATATTAAACATAAACATCAGACGTAAGCGACTACTTGTGCGCTAAATGTTCTCAAAGTTTATGTAACATTAATGTGTGCTCGACATCAGACATCGAGCGCAACGTGAGTGGGTAATGGATGTTTCGTTAAAATTAATAGCCACACTGCGTTTTTGTCGTATCGTTCTTAGCGTGTGTTAACATGAAAAAGTAACGTTAATGTACAATTATTTCTCAGAATAGAGGTTTGGTTGAGAATCAAATTGCGAAATCAATTCTAAGCCATTAGCGTAGGTAACTGTTTTTTCTCGTTAAGGGTTAGTACGTACCAAACATAAACGACATCTTATCATTGGGACATATTTCAATCTATAAAAAAAACACGTGAATATAAGAATGACATTTTTCTGAAATACATCTTCGATTGTTGCGCAAGGAGTACGATTAATTGTCAAATGAAGCGTTCATAATATTTACAGTCAATACTGGCGCTGTGCGAAGCATGACTTGATGAAACAAGCAGACCTCCGTCATACAGCAATTGATTTAGACATAAAAGCTAGACAAGTAAATTGAAGCTCACAATTGGTGGACCTGTTTCTCAAACACATCTTCGATTATTGGACATGGAGTACGATTGTTAAATGTTGTCAAATCAAGCCTTTCTAATATTACCAGTCAGACTTGGCGCTGTGCGAAGCACGACTCAATTTAAACAAGCAGACGTCCGTAATACAGCAATTGATTTAGACAAAAAAGCTACACAAGTTAATTGAATCTCATAATTTGTGGACCTGTTTCTGAAACACATCTTCGATTGTTGCGTATGGAGTACGATTATTTGTCAAATCAAGCCTTTCTGTTATAACCAGTGGTATTTAAATGGAAAATACGGCATATAGACAAATTTGTAGAAACGACAAATGAATACATATATATAATTTTGGTTTGGCTTATTTCATCGAATGGCGAGCGTTTCATAACATTCTTTTTAAATAAGGTTATGTTTTTATAACAAATTTGAAACTTATCCGTTTTCGCTGCACTATGCTTTTAAAATTGAAATAATGCAACAAAGAAGTGATGTTATTGAATAGGCCATTACTAGATATAAACATTTTTAGCGATCAAACACATTTATTCCTATTATACAATGTAGAACAGTTAAAAATAAAAACAAATTATACTCCTTACTTAAACGTGAATTCTTATAATTTCTAAAAACTTCAAATTTTATTTAAATAGTGGATGGCCTTTGACTTTTCAGGAGATTGACTTGCTATGTATATACATAAAACATGCAATATATTTTATAATACAATGTATATGTGGACAACGTATAAGCATCATGTACCTACGATAATAAACCATACATATGCGCAGTTTATTGGATTGATTTTCGGCACTTGGGACATGTTTTAAATCATGCGTGGAATTGTACACACTGCAATGGATTCCCTATACTTCAACAACATGGCAATTTTGTTAATGCATGTATGCTGGTATAAATGTGTTGCTTCCGCAAGAAAGCAACATCGTTTTATCTTTTCAGTAACTGGTACATGTAACTATGTATATCATAACAATATGATTTAAACTGGTAGTGAATGATATAATCCTTTCGTTGGTATAAATGTGACCATATTTTTTAATAAATAAAACCTACAAGTATATCGTAGCCCATAAGTGGTGACATGCATTATGTTTAAGGAATGCTTCATATTTTGAACCTATAAAAGACCATCGAAGAGTCAGATGGTATTCGTATCTTTGATGACGGATATAAGGGTTTCCCAGAACAAAGGCTGTATTCTCGCCTGACATGATTACCACTTATCTTAACGATACGTTTGGTTGTATTTAGTGTATTAAGACGAACTGATTACGAAATTTGTTAAGTACATGGACGGTGGTATATTCTTACCAAAAGAACGTAAAGTAATTGTTAGTTGTAAAATTATGACAGCTGTATAAATCACAATTGTAATTGCTGTACCATCTTTTGTCATAAAAAGACAATGTGTCCCTTTTTGTTTGTGTCTTTGCACTATTATAAACATATCATTGATGCAGTTAATCTTTTTGTTTGTGTCTTTGCACTATTATAAACATATCTTTGATGCAGTTAATCTACCAATTATATAGATAGTTTTGGGATTTTTGCTTTGAACTTCATGTTTAAAAAAAATAAAAAATAAAGTATTTCGGTTAGTTGACATTGTTACTAAATTCATCATAGTAAACAGTTTTTAAGTACTGAAATACGATTTGAGACTGAACTGTACACATGGTTAAAAGCTTCTGTTCTACAAATTAAACATTCTGACTTAATACGCGACTTCGCAAAGCCATAGATTGGTGTTGTACAACATGTAAACATTATAACCAGTGAATTTAATAAGCACACGACTGAATTATTCCCTTACGTAATATATAGTGTGTGTTCATAGCATGATTACTGTAATGTTGGATTTAGAAAGCCGATGATGTTTTATGTATTAATGTTATATGGTTCACAGAAATTGGATAGCATCTCTTATGATCAATGTTTGTCCTTTAAAAGGTATGCATATGTATGCGTTTCCTCTCATACACTAAAGCGTGTCAAAGTATGAATTTTAAATAGCACAACCCTGTTAACATTATCTATGCAATATGTCGTAGTCAAAACCATATAACACACATCCTCAAAAAGAGCGATTTTATTGACCCGTTCACATGATCCGTCTCGAATTGGGCCAAAACATCAAACTTAGGCAGCCATACCAAACATTATAATTGTGGTCCATTAGTGACAGACATTAGTGTACTGGGGATCTTGGGCGTAATACATCAATCTTAATGTACGGTTTATTTCCTTTGCAAGTGCGCCAAGTTTACTAGCGTAGGCTAAAGTTAAAAAGAAAAACACGAACGCTGCACTAATGCTCTTTTCTAAAATACGAACAGATTGGTATTCATCATGTGGGTTTAATCTCTCTGGGAAATCGTATAGAAGAACTGGTAATTAATTTCAATGAATTCAAGAAAGGGATTTACGAATAATCCAACAAAAGTCCAAAGAAGGAAACGAACTTTAATTGAATTGCAGATTTAGGTAGATTCCAGACAAAGAAGGAATCAAATATCACGAGAATAGGATCAATCTTATTTCTTGAAGTGAAAACCACGTGTTATTATCGAACGAACAATTATTTAAACTACAGTAACCTATATATATATCAGTGTAAAGTACACTGGAGATATATCTATCCAACAAAAAGAAGCAATAACTTAAGTTAAGTGTATTAGGATTTCAAACAATAAAATAAGCCCAAGATATGTTCTTTTGATGTTCCAATCGATTTTAATATAACTAATACACACACAATCAATGTTAACACACACCAACTTTAATTAAATTATGTGTAGAGCAGTATTAAATATCTTACTTTTAATAGACAATACGACTAATGAAGAAAGTGGGAAATTGTATGATCATATTGATGGAGCGTAAGCTAAATATCATTTCGTAATGTTAACGATACTCAAATCTGTAAAATAACGTGTTGCTCTCATTAATGTGCTAATCGTGTGAAACGTATGCTTTATGTTCACCTTTATATCGTCGTCAAATGATATTGTAGGATTTATAAATAAACGGAAGTTCATTTGTGTATTGAGAGTTCAGTGATCGCTAATATTAAACACTTTCTTGAAAGTCCGGTCGTCCAAGCATAATATATGTGGTCTTAAAATAGCACCACAATTGTTATGCCTAGTCATAATATTGCCGAATACAATGAGATGTATGCGCTGGGAACATAAGTTGAACACAACACCGTCTCGAAATAATATGCTGTTAAAGTTGTACTTGCTATTTATAATCGAGTAACTTGTGAATTATTGTAATTTTGTGTATGAAGAAGCAATGTTTAAACATTTCTGTAAATGTCTGCATCTTTTTAAATATTTAAACTGCTTAGTCGTAGAAGGTAACACCGTAGAAATCATATCAGGACCCAGTTTCTCAAAAATGTAAAATTCAGTCAAGTTATATATTTGTATGACATTATTGATGTAATTTAATCAGTACATTATCCGAATTTCAGTTTATTCTGTTCCGTGTAGTTTTATTACGAAATAAGTTAATATATCCATCTTATCGGGCCTTTTTATTTCCACGGGTGTAACGGTCGCCTTCCGAGATTAGTTTAATACCTACACATACATTAAATACCCATACGTAATGTATGGGTTATAATTTTATCAAATGCAACTATGTCATACATATTTAGATCATTTACCAGAATATATTTGAGGCGGTTTCTGAATATTCACTCTGAACTGTTTCCTTATAGTTTGAATTACACAACAATTATATAATGTTGCCAAATTTAACATGGTTTAATGTTTAGACCAACGTTTAATATTTACACGTATGTGAAAGTCCTAAGAACGTTATATATGCAATAGTTCCTTATACTGTTCGCCAAACTGCATATCAATTGAAGTTGCAACACGTCTTCTTTGACACATATACTAGTACTAAAGATAGTATTGTTAATACATAGATTTAGATTATTGTTTTCTTGAAAATTGGAATTCTCTTATGCACGTGTTACTGTATATACTACGTTAATGTAGTGTACCCAAACATTGCATTTGTTCCACAGAAGCACTTGGTGAAACTTCTGAATCAGCTGTAACAGTAGGAGAGAAGCCATATTACACCATGCGGTGTTTTTATAGTCAGGGGCCAAAATCGATGAGCAGACACAAGTATTTAGGATAGTTCAAAACTGCGATCGCACAATAATCTTACACTTGTCTTACTCTTATGTGTAACAAAGGACCCCTATTGGCTTTCTGCCTCACCGAATATTCATAAAGAGACTTGACATTGACAAGATCACGGTGTATTTATACTTATTTGTTTTATTTACTGAGATAGGTAAGACTTCAGACCCCCCCCCCCCCCGACACGACTCATACNATATTCCCGTCACAATGTTGGTCATTAGTCACATGATTTGAATTGACAATTCGTCGGGCTTTGGTGTAAAGACAAGGTCGCCACGAAGCCACGTCTTACAAAACTCCCGATCCCGTTTCCTGAGAAGAAGCAGAAAGAAAACTTGAGAATTCTCCAATATTGGGGAACAAAATCGCTACCTCGTGACCGCTAGACGGACACCACATCCATTACGCCAACGCAATTAAACAGCATTACAGTTTTGTCAATGTGATTAAATTATGAGTTTTCAAAAAAGAAATCAAGAAATAAATCACTGGCACTATGTTTTGAAGTACAATGAATAGAAGGTATGTTCAATAGATATAACAAAGCAGTTACATTAAAGTTATAAAAAAATAAAAAAACAAATATGGTTCTTGTACTTCCACTTAATGAAATAACATTTGACAGGAAATGTTTTATTACTGTGTAAAATAATGTGTTATGAAATAAAATGATCACTTTTTGAAATATTTGTTCAAAATTTCGCGAACCAATTTGATATAGTGTTGCACTGTTCATGTCTTGGAGATGACATATAACCAAAGAATTATCGGATATGAAGACGAATGGATTGCTGCCAACTGATAATTGTTCTTCCAAACAGTCTATTGGTGATCGCGGTTTGCCATTAACCTTCCCAGAGGTAATTCTATATTCTAGTTTTAGATCGGAATAAATAATGTGCCTAAAACGCCATTTTATTCGTACTTAAAAGTTTTTTAAATGCAAGCATTAATCTTGCTTTCGCCATAGTTCTATTATTCGCTGCCTGTATTACAACAGCGTTTGAATGTAATGCATATGGTGTTCAATTGATTAACACTGAAAAGCATGGTATATTTCCGTATAAGAGTACTGCACACAATGTAGTTTGGGAGTTTGGGGTCATTTGATAGTTTTCTTAATAACTGGTAGCTCGCCATTATGGGATATGTCATTGTGTTGCTGTCTGTATACATATGATATGATATTGTTCTTATTTGAAAGAAATATACAAATAAAGATATACAACAGTTAACGTAAATAAGAGCAAAACAACAACACACCAAACACAACCACATTACCAACAAAACATATTCATAACGGCTTACATGTTACTTGTGCATTCGCTGTTTGCAGTTGGCAGGCAACGCAAGTGTCATTTCTGGCTCCCGACGAAAATTAAGGCATTGACATCCGCGCCGAGCTTTCTAGCAATACATCCTTTTTTGCGAGTGCGAATATTACTCTTGGAACATACTCTCGAAACGGTAACAATCTAAACAAGTAAGACTGGTATTTCGTAGTGCACACGCATATAAATATGCATACCAACATAAAACACAATATCTTGAATATGTTTAATCTAGTTTATAACAACGCGATATGTATCCTAATCTGACCAGTTTGTCAGTGGTATATTTGCTGGGATACTGATATATTGGGTAAGTGATTACACAAATCTAACAGTGACAACAGGCCAGCGTGCACACATGTCTAAAAGGAGTAGTGTATAATTGTCTGATATCGTGCACATGTATGTTTGAACCTTTATAAAAACAAATATATTGCTTATTTTCCATTTGCAAATGTTCGTTTTGATATCGTATCATCTAGCCGTATGCTTAACTGGATACATATTTAAACATACACATATATTTATATGAATTCTACAAACATATTTATACGATTAAATCTAAGTCGCTCATCGAAACAGCAAACGTAACATTTCATATAAAGATTTCCATGGTTAACAACCTTCCAAAACGTGTTTAGAATTCAACTGGAAATCAAATAATTTGACTTGAAAATAGTTCGTCTGCTTTACTCACGCGTGGATATATTATAAATCAGCCTATCATAGTTTCCACTTGCTCATACACAACTTGGTACCCGTCTGGGATGACACAGGAGGATATTCGTTGAAGATATGTATCACCTTAATGAAATGTGATTTCCAAACACTCGCATGTGATTGACGACTGAGAATGCTTAAAAAAAAAACAGTTTTTAATTTTCTTAGAACGAGCATCCACGTATGATTACAAAGCAAATCCGTCTATTGTTTTTCCGTGCGCTTGGTTACATCCATAATATGTACATAATACATGAAACATAGTTTAAGTATTATCTTACAAAGAGAAGGACACATTGTTTTCGTAATAAACATATGTGTGTTTTATTTCCGCTGTTCGTTACATATCATTTTAACATGAATAATAATGATTTCTGGAAATGAATTCACCAACGCAAAATCAAAAGCGATTCTGAATTCAACTTNCTTACGACCCATTAGCAACGGCGACCTACTATTGGCGAGATATTTTAAGTTCTGACATTTTCTTACGATAGACAGAGTTTGCCCGCACACACTGGCGCCAATTGTATTGTAAGTAGACTATCTTGTGTATCTAATTGTTTTCAGTCTACCGTTCATAAATTTGGTAAATTGTCCATCTTTATTCGAGAACTCTGTATGTATTATACGTATAAATTTATCTCTATGTTTAGTAGGACAAAATACGCAGTTTAAGTAATTTAATTATTAAGAAGTCAATGTATTTGAACGGAAGACATAGACAATCAACTGCCGTTTTAAACTAAGATGAACTGGGAACGTTGTTGTGTTTCAGTTATGCGAACTACGACAGAACATTCCCAATAATTTGTATCATTGGACATATCGCAGTATAGTAGTTTCATTATCAGTTGCCGATATTGAAAGGGACAGTTATGTGTTTGCGTGGCTTGGTAGAAAACGGTTTTGGTCTTGATGTTGCACTTGCATAAGTATAATGGTAGCGAATAAATATGTGATACAATTTAGTCCATATTGGAACGAATTAATGAAACGTCATTAATTGATCTTTTCATCTAAGTATGAGTAAACTGGGACTTATATAAACGAGATTGTGGATGTACTGTGTAAATACAATATGTACAGTCATCAAATAACTCATCGAATGTTGCCTATTATTAATGTTTATAATTGACACACACACTACGTGTATATATTGCAATTTAAAACATATACTTGAAGTAACAGTGTTTTACGTAAACAACAAATTGCTTAGAAAAGCAAATCAACCGCAAAATAAGTCCTGTGAACGTAAACTCTTAAAGTATTTCTCCATATACTAACGTCTTTTCAGTTCACTTATTATGTCACGATAAGAAATTAGTATTATCACTCTTATATTGTAACGCAATAACCTCTTTTGCAAGCGAATGATAAAGTCAATTATAGACTGACTTGCTTTAGCTCCACTCCAATAATGTTCAAACAAAATAATAATTTGTCTTAAATACAAGGCAATCTTGATGTGCATCTAAAATGTATCGCATTAGTTTCCTTTTGCGGAAAAACTGAACAGATTGCGTCAAAGTAACGTGTGCTTATACTACATATCGTGCTTATTTTCAAACATGGATTGTGTATGTAATTCTACAAAACAGCATGTATCAATTGAGCGCCATATTAATGTACGAGTCAGCATCGACAGTTTGTTTATTATATTCTTACATACATTTAACTCGAAAACACCTTATTTGAAAAATTGGAGTACATGCATATAGATGTATATCGAGCCAAATCACTTTTTGCCTTAATTTGTTTATTGTTTTTAAAACATTTCTATAGACAAGCACACACTTATGTTTTGTAGAGTACTGTTGCGTGTATTGCAAAATGTAATTTCAAATTTACAAAATATAAATTGAAGCTACGAAACACACATTGTCTTTGTTTTATGACCATTGTCTTAAAAAGAATAATTGTTCTATTAACATGTTATGCATGTATCGCTGTTCATATATAGCGTTTAACTTTTAATGAAGTAAGCACAAACATTTGAAAAATAATGTCAGGATGTTTGCAAAGAATGTAACGGTAGGCGCATTGTGAAATACGAGCGATATAATGGAACCAATGCCATTAACATTATTTAACTAAGACAGAAACAATGGACATCGACGAAAATACGAGACAGGTTGTTTGTGGTCCATTTGTTGTTAGGGTCAACATAACAGTTCATATATTCGCATATTTAACATATTCGTCATACCCTTAAGACTTGTAAACGTAGCACTTAAGTGACTACTTGTGCGCTAAATGTTCTCACCTTTTAAGTAGCATTAATGTGTGCGCGACATCCGACAACGAACACAACTTGTCTGAGTAATGGCTTTTTCGGTAAACCTAACAGCCACACTGTGTTTGTGTTGTATCGTTCATAGTGAGTGATGGCCCAGTAAAAAAGTAACCTTAAAAACAACCTGGACATTTAAGAATTCTTTCTCAAAATTGGGGTTCCGTTAAGCCTCACATTGAGAAAAAATACCATGCCATTAGCGTAGGAAACTGTGTTTTCATGTTTAGGGTAATTACTTACAAAACATAAACTACATATAATAATTGGGATATCGTTCAATCTAACAAGATAAGTGGATATAACAATAACACCTTTTTGAAACACATCTTTGTTGCGCATGAAATACGATTAGTTGTCAAATAAAGTTCTTCTAATACTATCAGGCAGTACTTACGCTGTGGCAATCATGGCCAAATTTAGTCAAGCAGATCTCCATTATACAGCAATTGAGTAAGACATGAAAGCGAGAAAAGGAAAATGAAGCTCATAATGGGTAGAAAGAGTGTTTTGCGTTATTGTTATTGCTTTGGTTGTATGACAATAACAGTATACGTAGTCTCGTATAAAATTTATATAAACAAGATACTAGAAATGTGTATATGTTCTTTATTATTTACCTCATTGAAACGCAATATTAATAAGCAGTCATTAAGTATACTGATACAAGTAAATAACTACGAATCACCTTTATCTTCTAACATAAAATAGATAATAGTTGCGACAAAAGAAACGTTACAAACAGGTTTGTTGAAGACTGGGACCAATCTCATTGACATAATGTATCAACCCGGAATCACTTGTGAAGAACACAGCGTCGTTATAAAAGTAACAATAATGGCCCCAGTTGTTTTGTTTACCTCTTGCTTGAATTTGAATAATTATAAACCAGAGACAACGTGACAATCTTCGTATACTAAGCTGATTCGATCAAGTTCGGTTTAAACGGGTGCTAGAACGTGTTATAGTGGACTATATATCTTATACATCCTCATATATGTGTATGCACGTTTGAGCTATTGCTTTCGAAATTGTCGATGCTTTCGATTGCTTAGCTACTTCTAGCGGATATGGCCGGGTTCATTGTTTTTTATAGCAGGTTTATGTTAATTGTGCAGCTTTATGTTAATTTTTGCAGCTTTAAATGTCATGGGAATATGGTCATGAGGTTATATTATACGCAAACTAAAATATGTTAATAAGTTTCAATTCTGAACATTATACGAATGGACAAACGTTTTATGAATACAAATTGTCTCTCAATTTACAGCTATCATACGAATGACAAAGTGACTAAATTGACGTGCTTAGTGTTACAAAAATCTTGGAGGAAAAAAAAATGAAATTGTTGTCACTTTATGTTTACCTTACATGGCTTGTGTTATGTAACTTTTATTATTTAGCTTTAGCTTAATACAGTCTTCATTCCCTAAGAAAATGACATGCAGTTTTCCCAAAAAAAGAAATTTACCCTAGAATGTGTTGTATCCCTATCAGTTTCATCACGTGAATGTCATCTCCAAGGTTATATTCCACGCGCTATTTTCCCCGTATTTAATGCAACTGTTGCTCCCCCATTTTCCAATGCCACTTCGTGTAATAACTTTATGCCTTATAAGTACTTGATTTGTAAGAGATAACACATTACTCCTGCTACCATGTTTTATCTTGCTAATGTGTTATGCTTGTAGGCATTTATTCGATAGTTGACTAATAGCTTAATTCGTACCGAGGATCCCCAGAGTAACGATTTTGAAGCGGTTGTATTAACACGATTCTATTAATTTTCCATAGGCAAGAGATATGTCGATGTCACGAACGACAATGATTTTTCAGGGAGTTATTTCCTTTGATTGTTAGTATGTCATTTTGTAATGGACTGTACGTTTGCACACGAGATCTCATGAAAGTATGGGCAATTTTGATTTAGGGTAGACATACGCATATGGCAGGTCGTTCCGCATGTTTTATTTATCAGTGAATAACTGCCCTTTGACTAATACTTTCTATCCGCGTTTAATATCGGACACTATTGATCTAAATGTGTAGAGTTTCGTTATGTGGACCGTACATATAGGGTGGTCATGCGTTTGTTTTCAGGTTGTTAAGCTCCAATAATGTGTCAGAGATGTATTGCTTTTTATTGATAATATGACACTTTCTAATGAATGTTATGAGTCCGCGAGACATAGAGAAACGTATGATCGGAGTTTGATTACAATTAATATGCTGTGTTCTTGTCAATGTCATGCCGTATTCTAAAACTTCGTGATTGTCGTTTAATTGTATGTATACGTATCGATGGACAAAAGAGTGCAACGCAACAAGGATATCCGCAAGACAGAGTCTATACTGAAGCAATATATATGCCGTCGCTGCATCGATGCATTCCTAAATAAGACGAAATATTGGAATATAAATGTATACTGCTATGAATAATAAGAACTATTTGGCGATTCATCAATATGTAAATGCAAGCTCAGCACGTTGAATAAGACAATAATACTCTATACACGGCCCATATTGATGTCTAGACTGTATGCTGCCATAAAAAGTACATATTTAAAATATTAGACATTTCCTATAAAGGAGACAGAATATCTATAGTTCAAATAAGTTTATAAATGTTTAGATTATAAAACGAACGAGATTGATAAAACTTTAATTAGAAAGTCCAACTTTCACCAATACCGGTTATGTTTGATTCTGTTATTTTCAAAAAAAAAGTTGAGGTAGTTTAAAACAAGATTGCATTTTCTTAATCTGTACTGCTTTGCTGGACAAAGATACATGGTGTATTTATCTTTGTGTGATTATATGGTTTCTAGCAAGGCTTTAAAAATACGAACAACTATTTTAAATTCAAATGAGACATCAACCCGCGTTCTTGATGTTTGTGCTTACATGTAGAATAAATACAATGGCTTCGTTTTATATTTCGCAGTAAAATAAATTAAATTTAGTGGGAAACAACTCTCTAATACAATCTATTACCATGTCAGAGTCAAGCTGCAATCAAAAGGTTCGGGTCGTACACGAAACCGGGAGTAGTAAATTGGTACCCATTATCGATTGACCCTTGATATTAACGATACGTTGTATCATCTGGTTGTCGCATAAGGTTGATAGAGTTTCCCCGCACATCATGAAACCAATGTTATGGTGGTCCTTCCATTTACCTTGATATACATGCATTATTCATTTGCACACACAACGATCACTGATTCTTAGTGAAATGCATTGCCTTACAAACCTTTTTTTGCAATCGTTCGTGTTTACTAATATATGTTGAGAACACAAGAACATCAGAATAACCTTCTAAATACGTTTTGTTTTATAGACAAGAAGCCGTAAATTAAATATTAAGCTTAATTGGACATATTGCTGTTTAAAAATAACCAACGAAGGATAAGACATTAGTTTATTATTGGTATCATTAAACATTAAATTGTGTAACATTGAATAATGGGGAAGACTCCTAATTCCGTTATTTATATGGACATGCATATATTTTCGTGCGTTGTTTCATATGCCTCGTTAGTTTAAATATACAGTTGTGCAATAACTTACGGGTAGAATAATCACATTTTTCACAAATATCTGTCTGTCACATATAACATGAGTGCACCGTATTTTATGAATAGTTCCGTATTTTTTTCTTTAACACCAAATTACTATCATCAACGATGTGCTGTTATTATTTCAGACTTGTACAATTATGAACAAAACACCATCAAGTTAATCCATGAATTTCTTTTCACGCAATATTAAATCTATCAAGTATACATATATTTATTAAAAGGGTCCCTTTGGTTAAGATAACACATATTCACGTTCACGTATTCTCGACATCTATTGGCGTGTTTTCCCTCAAAATGAAGAATAACCTTGTCTGAGAAAAGAATGTCGTGTTTTAACATTCATAGCACATCTCGCTAATTAGTTAAAACGACGGTTCAATGAATGGTATGACGCTAACTTATCGCGCCGCTGCCGGTAAAATACAGTCGTTTTAATGAATATGTGTTGAATGGAAAATACGGCATATACACAAATGCGTACATAAACACATACATACTTATATTCTATATATTTGCTGTGGCTAATTTCATCGTATGAAATTCATCAGATAATAGACGCATCCTTCTTAATTACGGACATTCTTTCGTAACAAGTGTGAAACCTATCCGTTTTCGCATCACTATGATCTTGCAATTGAAATAATACAACACAGAAGTGAAGTTATTGAATAGGCCATAACTAGATATAAACAGTTTTATTCATCAAACATATTTATTAATAGCATACTATTAAGTGCAGTTCAAAACAAAAATCGACGCTTTTCCTTATTTTAAAGCGTATTCCGACATTATCTACAAACTGCAAATTATATTTCAATTGTGTGTGGAATTTGCCTTTGCACGCGATTGACTTAAAATGTATTAACATCAAACAGGCGATATGTTTTTATGATATATAGGGGCAAATTATAAGTATCATGTACCTACGATAATGAAACATACATATACGTATTTTTTGTTTTGTATATAATGTGTAAACAAATGAAAACCGAAGTGTTTCGCTAATCTTAATTAATCTTGTATAACATTAATCAAAAGATAACAGTCTAAAAGTAATGAAATACGGTTTGCGACTGAAATGTACACAAGTTTTAAAGATTCTGGTCTACACATTAAACACTTGAATATTCAAAGGCATACATTGGTGGTGTACAACATGTATACATAATAAACAGTAAATTTAATAACAACACAACCGAATTATAATCTTACATAATATAAAGTGTGTGTTCATATCACGACTGCTGTAATGTTTGATTTAAAATGTCGGTGAGTTATTATGTATTAATGTTATATAGTGCAAAGACAATTGATAGTATGTCTTATGATCACAATTATGCCCATTAAAAGATGTGTTGCAAATATATGTGTTTCTTCTCATGCACTAAAGCGTGTCAAAAAGTATGTCTTTTTAATAGCAAAACCTTGTTTACATTATCTATGCAATTTTTCGTAGTAAAACACATATAAGACACACCATCAAAGAGAGCGATTGTATGGTACCCATGCATATGATCCGATGCCAACACATGGCACTTAGGCAAGAATACTAAACACATTAATTGTGGTCCATTATTGGCAGAAACTATTTTACTGGGGATCTTGTGCGTAATACATCAATCGTAGGTAAATGTTTATTTCCTGTGCACGCGCGCGAATTTTTTAAACGTTTTCCTAACTTGCTTGGTAAAATTATGTTTATACATTATTCGTTTAAAGCGTACGAGTTATTAGGATTGCAGTGGGACACTCTTTAACATAAGATCGCATTGGCCTGGTATAACAGAATTACGTTTTGTAACATGGCCATATTTACAAACGACTGTTTGACTATTTATAATTAGGTATACGTACAATAATTACGAAGGCTAAATTAAAAAAACAAGTTGTATTAATGCTCTTTTCGAGTAAACGAACTGATCGGAATTGATCATTACGGGGGTTATCTCTCTGGGTATTCGTACATAAGAACTGGTAATTAATTTCAAGGAATTCAAGAAAGTGATTTACGATTAATCCTACAAAAGTCGAAAGAAGGAAACGAACTTCAATTTAATTTCAAATTTAGGTAGTTTGGCAAATAAGGAATCAAATATCACGAGAAGAGAATCAAGCTTATTTCGTGTAGTGGAAAGAAAACGTGTTTATATTGAACGAACGAATGTAAACTACAATAACCTATATTTATCAGTGCAATGGAAACTGGAGATATTTCTATATTATATAATGTTGCCAGTGTAACGTCTTTTAATGTTTAGACAAACGTTTAATCTGTGAAATTTCTCAGAACGTTATATATGTACTGGTTCATATCCTGTTTGTCATACCCACATATCAATTGAAGATGCAACATGTCTTGTTGGACGCATTTACCTGTACTCAAGATGGTATTTTTAATACATAGACTTAGATTAATGTTTTGTTAATAATAAAACTCTCTAATACACATGTTACTGTATATACTTCTTTAAAGTAAAGTACCAACGATTACATTTGTTCCTAAGAAGCACTAGGTATAACTTCTGAATCACCTGTACCAGTAGGAGAGAAGCCTTTTTACACCATGCTGTCCTTTTATGGCAAGGGGCTAATATTGATGAGTAGACACAATTATTTGGGATATTTTAGAACTGTAATCTCACATTAATGTAACAAGTGTGTTACTCTAATGCGTTACAAAGGACCCTTCATGGCTTTCTGCCTCACCTTATATTCAAAATATAGACTTGAAATTGATAAGGTCAAGTTGTATGTATACTAATTTGTTTTATTTACTGAATGA
This sequence comes from Dreissena rostriformis, assembly GCA_007657795.1. Classification (NCBI taxonomy): domain Eukaryota; kingdom Metazoa; phylum Mollusca; class Bivalvia; order Myida; family Dreissenidae; genus Dreissena; species Dreissena rostriformis. Next base: position 35,285 of record VMBQ01002738.1, read on the forward strand.
GATAAAACTTCATACCTTCTAGATACGACTCATACATAATAAAGCTAATGTCCCAGTGGAATAAAACATCAACAGCTTACCAACCATTTAAGAATATGGCATCAATTGGTTTTACTCTCGTCAGAGCCTTGGGCATTATTTACATGATTTGAATTGCAAATTTGTCGGGGAAAGCATTGGGTTTAAGACAAAGCCGCCACAAAACCACAGACTCATGGTGCCACATGTTATGTTAACCACTCCCTGTCTGTTAGGACGAAACAGATATGCTAGGAAGGAATTATATCAATTTTTTTATACTTGTTTTATTGATATTATATATTTTCAGTACTTATGGAATTGTTTGCTTCGTTACATAGATACACATTTTCAATGTCATTTATCGTTTATGTTTTGCTGCCATTGTCTGTGTTCTTTGTCCTCAAAATAAAGACATAACATGGTGAAAATGATTTGTGAAGAACAGCAACAAGATATTGTCGAACTAAAATATGTCTATTTTGTCGACATAACAACATGTGTCATTCTTAAATTAATTTACTGTATTCTGGTTCCCTTATATTCATCTACAGAAACATTACCAGAAGATACATTCACGTTCGCTAGTCTGATATTTTAGGCAAAAAAACCAAATTACGTATACAACACACACAACACATAAAACAGGACATTTCACATTAAATCCTTTAATAAATGAAAACTGGTGTCATCAATTTAAACACATATACTTTAGTTTGATTGTATAGAAAGCCTAAGTTTATCCGGACATTCCAGAGTCCATTTCCTAAGGAAAACCAGAACTCGAAAGAAATCTTGAGAGCGCTTCAGACTAGGGATCGAAGTCGGGACTTCCTGACCGGTAGACCATATCTATTATGCCAACGTCATATTGAAATATATGTAGTCAACGCTAACTTCGTCCTATAATTATAACTCCAATTTAATGTCTTTTTCCATGCACTAGATCGAGTTGTGCACTATAATAGCAACTGCTATTGTGTTGTGCGAATATATCACGTTATTGACGGCGTTAAATCGATTCCTACTTTAAATGTTTTTACATGGTTGACGTAGAAGGACATATATGTTGTGCACTGGTTGTGATATTCATATGTTACATATGTATTATATTGGCTAATTTGCAATATTAATACCATACATATAAATATTGGACTTAAAAATCTTTGTCTACTACAATAAAATAAAATGTATGTACAGTTTTACAAATATTTAACTGCAAAGAACCTACTATCGTCAAATAAGTTAAATGTTTATCCAAATAAGACTCATACAATACGCACAACTCCCACATCAAATGGAACAGTGCGAATCAGCCTCGTTTGTTATGCACTTAATGTCAACCTGGAATGAATATCCATGGTGTCTCTTATAATGACATTCATTAGCATTTTTCCAGTTCCCCATTACTCGAAATGCCGCTTTTGTCAATGTAGAAAAGAAGAAAGGAACTCTTTCCAAAGCGTTCGTCCAGATACGTGTCACATACTTTTAGCGGCGGTGTGAATTTATCCGGAACATGAATCGTAAATTAGCAAGCAATATGAAAAAGCAACTATTCTACACTCTATTGATTCTTAATTGTTATCAACACGGAACATGTGTTGAACACGAAACGTGTTTATAGCTTTAAACAGCATGACAGTTTTAGTCAATGTCATTAAAATAAGTAACCAAATAAGAAAACAATACATTAATCAATGGTACTATGTTTTAATGTACACTGACTTGATATTAGCATGCAAATATAATGCCATTCCTAGATTAATAATGTGTTAACGACTGTCTTTCGCGTTATGTTGTTCGCATTAAAGATTCAGTGTTCCGTTTTAATACGCATGTTCAATAGATATTATCAAACAGTTACATTAACTTGCGTACTTCAACTTAATTTGATGATATTCGAATGACACTTATTGTATATGTGTAAGCTTATATAAAATTCAATCGTAACTGACCAACGTATCTGTTACAAATTTCGGAAACCGATTGGAGATACTGTTACATTGATAATGTCTTGGAAATTGACACAGCGCCAAAGAAATATCTAATATGAAGACGAATGGATGGCTGCCAACTTATTTCTTTTCTTCCAAAACAGTCTCGTGATTAAAGCAATTTGCCACCAACCTTCCCAGACGAAATAGTGTATTCAGAACCGAAAAGTAGCTAATGTGTTTATTTCAAATCAGAAGACACATTTGTATGCGTCCGTGGTTTTATTTAATTAAATAATTAATCTATCTTTCTTCATAATTTCTATCATTGGTTGTATTTGTTTCAACAGTGATTGCCTTCAATATATTTGGTTCTGAATTGACTAAAACTCAACAAAATGGTATATATCCGTATCAGGATACTGTTGATAAGATAGGTACTCTTTTTTACTGATAACTTGTCAGTATTGGGTATCTCATGTCGCTGCTGTGGTTATACATATTGTATGATATTTTATCTGATTTGAAAGAAATATAAGATATATAGATGTACAATAGTTATTGAGAAAAAACACACCAACGACCCGATATTACATACAAGACATATTTACATCAACTACAATTTTACGTGAACATCGACTATTTTTTTCAGTTGGCTGGCAACGCACGCCCCCTTTCTAGCTCCCGACGAAAAGAACCGCCTTGTCATCCGCGCTGAGCGTGCTAGCAATGAAATTATTTTTGGCGATGGCGAATGTTACCATTTAAACAGGCTGTCAAATGATAAGAATATATGCTTGACATCATATGACATTTATTGTTCCTTTTTCATACGCATAAGACATTTATTCCACAATTAAAACACAACATATTGAGTCCGTGTTATCTGTTTTATAACACCGCGACATTTCCCCCAAACATTGATGATGATAATCCCTAGATAATTGACATCGCTGGGAGAAAGATCAGTAATGTTCGTATTGTCTGAGGCAAGGCAATCCTTTTCAGTATGACAATGGCTGAATGCGAGTGTTTCAAATATAATGAAACGATAACTTTAATGAATATATAAAATAAAAGTGTATGTTTGTGCATTCACACATACCTTTCGTGTGTGGTGCAGTTATTAAATTTTATATTCGAAACTATTTAATACTTAATCTTTCAACGTAATTACACATAGCTAGTTTGTAGCGATTGACATTTCATAAGTACTTGGAACCAATTGGTGGTCTTATAATACGATCGTTTAAATATAATATGTTCAACTCTCATGTGATTATCTTGGAATTTTCGTGTTTGAGTCTCGGATTGTGTTGACTTGCATATGTTATAAGTTCGTTACAAGTAGTTCACTCGTAATGCAATTTATAACAGACCGAGACGACACTGTCTGACAAAGGTTTGTCACTTCTGAACGGATAGCATGATTAAGTTAGCCACCATTAGATACCTTTTGATTAAGTTCACTTTCACATTCATTCCAATTATAGTACTTATATTAGATTTTATCTTATGAGCTATAACCATTGACAGTAAGACAGACAAAAAAAGAAAATCCTGAACATCATTTATTTGGAAATATAAAGTACGTAAGATTCCCTATTCAAAATATATCCTATCCGTATCTGACCGGTTTTTCAGTAGTATATATGCTGAGTCATATACAACGAGGGTATCTTATATATTCGGTAAGTGATTACTAAAACCGAACAGTATATACTAGCAAGCCTGAAATAATGTGTGAAAGAAATCGAATGTTATTGTCTTATATCGTCCAAATGTATGTTTGGAACTTTATAAATACACATTGTATTTATATCAAATCGTCTAGCCATATGCTAAACCCATGATAATAAAACAGATTATGTATTCTACCACACGGTAAAAATAGTGATACGAAACTGTCGTTCATCGCAACACTAAATATAACACGTGATATGCGATTTTTTTTTCTTCTTAACAGTCTTTTAAAACGTGTTTAGAATTCAACTGGTAATCAAACAATTTGTGTTTCGAAATAATTCGTCTGCCCTGCTCACAAGTGAATATATTTAATAAATCAGCCTATCTTAGTTTTCATTTGCTTAAACTCGGCTTGGAAAGATTTTGTAAAAAAATACATAAAATATTGAAAAATAATTATGTTAAAACAGAAGGACACCTCTGCTGCTTCATTACAATTGTGTCTGTTATATCCGAAGTTCGATTAAGTACAACATGAAGATATTCAGACCTCGTTTTAAGTGTACTTTTGTTTTAATTATTTACATCATTCACATTTGCATTAATAAGTTTCTAATTGTTTTGCACCATTGCTTCCAAAACATTAATATCATGCAACTGACAGAAATGTAATGGAGAAATTGTGTACTATAAGAAACAGATATTTATTCAAAAAACGTAAGTGTATTTTCAATATAATATGTTATGTAGGCATCTGTAAACAGTTTCAGCGTTTGTGGTATTTTGTGTTTTAATTTGTCATTTATTGCATTAATTTAATAGCTTAAACATCGAAATCGAACGTACTGACATAACATGATTAACAATGATTAAAACAAAAAACAAACAAAGGAAAAACGGGAAACGAATCCCTTATTTGGGAACTGGGAGCATTTCGATTAAATAGTCATTGCATGAACCTCTCGGTCTTTCGGGCTGATATGATGCTCCGTTTACCGTATTATGTATATAAGCAACGTAATTAATATAAGTCATGTGTTTATGCAAAAGTAAACAAAGACATCAGAAAGACCGTCAAATTCAATAGCTTTGCTTTTGTAAATCTTAATAATGTCGCGATTTCAAATGAGTTGTATGCATAAACGAACATGTATATTAGCCAACGTTCTTATCGTTATTCGCTCATTGGTGCACATTGTTTATCAATGAAAAAACGAAAGTTTTGATGTTGCTATTTCTTAAATGTATGAACACATTCTTTTAATGATCAATGTATTCAACTATATGCAAGGGAAGGTAATAGTTATACTTGTTAGATCATTCGTTATTGAGGTTATGCCCCTTGATTTAAAAAACGAATATTTTGTTTAAAAATAGAATATCCAAACACGCTGTAATGTATGGATGCAATTAAAACTTAAATGCGGAGACAAGTACAAATCGTATATTCGATGTGTTATAAACGTGAAATGTGAATGTGAATAACACAATTTCAGCTCGTATATACAGTGCTCTATTTGCAAATCGAGCTGCCGCTCGCTACTGATTGTATAGGGGTCTTTAATCAACACTTTAAAGTGGAATTGTATCTAAGCATGCTTATTCTAAATTGTTATGAATATGCAGTAAAGCATTCATTTATATGTTCATCTATAACTATACTAAAAATGAATATTACATTGACCCTAACCCTAACCTCAGTTACATTGAAATGTTAAGCCGATATACAGACAACTTACTCGGTATGTGTATGTCGTTATTTCATACCTAATAGTGTTGCTTTTTGTGTAGTGAACCGATGATCAAAGTAGTTGTAGTATAGACTCTACGAAAACAAGCCATTCCGTCTGATATAACTTAAATGCGCACAATACAACTGACCCGATTGCTTACTGTTTGCATTGCGATAAATGAACAAAGTGTTGAAGGTTCAAACATGTAGATGTGGTATTTCATTCCTCAATATTAAAAGGAAATGAACGTAAATATAGTTTCGAAACTATATTAATTTCATAAGGTTGACTTTAAGTCTAATTTGACACCAGTGTCCTGCTAGCTCGTCAATATACTGATAAGTCGTACACTTATTTTCAGACTGAATACAATCCAGAATCAAACTGCTATTGACATATTGACGTATATCAATACGTTTTTTTGACTGAATCAAAAGTTGTGTAACATGTTTTTCGATTTGTTGTTGCACACCTGGATGGACAAATGTTAAACATCCGTTAACAATTTCCGTAATGTTTTGTTTAAGATGTATAACAATTTAAACGAGAAACTCGCCATAAACGTTAATTTGTTTACTTATCTATTGCTGTGAGACTGTCTGCTAACAGTCTGTGCACTTTCTGTTATTTGTTTCCGTTATCGTGTTGTCTATGAGTTCACATGCTACAGTTTATGTTATTGGAATAAAATAAAAGCATTGTTTTATATTTAGTCATGAACACTTACAAAACTGTCAAACTGAAAGATTAAAATACTAAAATGTGCTTGTAAAAACTAATTTGGATTTCTAAATGACCGACTTATTTAAGGTTGTTTCGTAAGGTTTTAATTTGTATTATGGAATTTTATTAGCATATCCGACACAATGACGTGGCACAATGACAAGTAAATGTGTTTATTTATTGGATCAGCATTGATTAAGCTGTAAAGAAAGATGTTAAACCGTTATCGTTATTGTTTATTCCATGATTGTCATAAAATACCCGGTTATATACATAAACATTAATTGATTTGAACTGTGCACAATTAAAAATTAGCACTTACAAGTTTCGATAACGGTAAGTATGGTATTTTTGCTAAATATACCAGAACATTAAATTTAACATAAAAATGATATGTTTTATGTAAGAAATTTGAAGATAATTAAAAAAGTATCAATGCAAATAAATCATTAACTTGTATGACAGTGCTATATATGCATATTCAAATTTCAAATCATTTTTATTCGGTGGTTTACATACAAAGATGAAAAACTGCACATCAAGACTACACTGGAATTATTTCATGGTACATGACTGCTAATATTGTGTTCAGAACTTAGTGTAATTGTGTGCTATTTCCTTTAAAGCATTATGACGAATACAACCACGAAACGCATTGCCGACATCACTGTTTTTATTGTTATTATTATATAACAGAACAGAACAGAACATAGCTCTTCAATTGCGTTTTGCAAACGTCTGTCTAAACCGCGAACGAATAAATAAATTGTTCCCGGAACGTGCTACATGCTACTATACTGCCTGTTCATATGTATGCTTTGGCGTCTGTTAAATAAATTATCCTCTTTATTCTTAGAATCAAACAGTATGTTTGACATCATCGGATATATGTGAACATAGCAAATAGAGCAAATGTAAATATCATAAAAGCTTTTTATACATGCCGGTGTTAATAGCTACTCACATCATATGTTATTTTGTTTATATGCCTTCCCGACAATCTAAAACATTTGTATTGTATTGCATTGTTTTTGTGCAGGTTTATTGTGTATTACGTATTGTGTACATATTACTCAAATGACTTGAACGCAACTGTAGATTATCGCTCGTAAAAATTAACTAAAGTTACATAAAACTACGACTATTATTGATTGACATTAAATTAAATCTACTTATAACGTCTAATACTTAATAAAGACTTCCATTTTCTTTAGATTTTCTCGATTTATATCTTTTGCATTCTTTTATATACATGTAAAGATATGTCACTCCCACCCCTCACCTTCCCCTCTCAACGAACTAGTAAAATAAAATATGTTCGAACAATCCATTACATAGGTTTCCTTTGTATCTTGTATTATAGTATTGTATTATCCGCATAGATTATGCATGCTATAACTGATTCCAACTTAAATCGGAAAATATTGTTAGAACTCGTTTTGTTATGTTGCCCTTGGTGTTAACCTGGTATACTTGTGGGTAAATAAAGATTTTTTTCTGTTCTGTTTTTATTATACTGAAACCTTAGCAAAATCAATAATAAAAAATGGCATGAACATTTTACAATATCGGTTCATTTGTAGTACTTGGTATTTCTAACAATACTTAGGTCAAAAAGTCTGCTATACATTAAGCCACACTCACCAATCACAACGCAACATTATACGATGCGGATCCTTTTGGAAAGTTCGTATCAGTAACTGAACGTGTCTGAGCGTGACATGTTGACATGAATGTCATTAGTATTGTTGCAATTCGTCTAGTTCAGTCAAACTCGCTCACTGTATTAACTTAAAATTAGCGCACGTATATTTGATTTACCGCCGGCCATTTATTGCAATCTTAGCTTGCGAATTACGTTTCATCCACCAGTTAGCGTGCTATTATCACCATACTTGATTGTCGAAAAACAATGAAAACTCTTTGAAATTATTAGGGTACGATGTTATGTACCGCATGTCACACACAATTAAACATAACACACGTAATTTATTGATTATGTAAAATAAACATTTATTAATAGCTATAGGGACTTGTTCACAGTTTGGCAAAATGATAATTCTCCCACAAATTGAAATCAAATCCTAATTGAGAATTATATCCCGAAAAGAAACCTGATAATCCTGACTATGACGATAATTAAAAATATACATGTATATGTGGCTGGGAACGAGATTTTGACCAACCAGTTAAAAAAATGACTTGTTCTGCTTATCTAAGAATATGAAAGAGCGGTATCTGGCAAATAAAAATCTAAGTTTGATTATTAATACCTAATATTGACAAAGTTATGACAATTTTTATGTTGTAGGCCTTAACATCGACATAACACATTTTTAATCAAATGATATTACCAAGACAAAACAATTATTATTGTTTCGTATTCACTCTGAATCCTCCGATATGTGTAGTGAACAGAGCATAATCAATGTTTTAAATCAAAACAATTATATTAACTATAATGCTTATTAATTACTTGATTATACATGTATTCATTGCCGACACCATAACATTGAAAACAAGGATTAAATTTGCTGGTTACGGGCTTTTTTCCTTGTCTTGACTGCTTCAGCACAAGCTTAAACTATTGTATATTCTGTAACAAAGTTCCATTTTCTTTAAATACAACAATTATGTCATTTTTTGAATAACAACATCCCCATGCTTATGTCATATTACACCTGATAATAAATAGCCCATCTTTAGGTGTTCGCACTATGTCCTTTAGACCAATCTGTATGTGTGGCTAAAAACATGAACGACAAATTGCAGCTAAATACAACATGTTACATATGTACGACATTATCATGAACACAACCAGTTATATGAACATCCAAAACTAGAAATTATGAAAGAATTAAAACCTAAACAGACATGTATATACTCATAAATATCATCACATAACATAAGTCACATTGCTGACACATCTATTGTGTTGCCATAACGACATAACTTGATTGCTTACATGTCACTTTGAGATTGCTCAAAGATTAACAAATGCAAGATGATTAAAAACCATATTCGGTTCATAGGGTGTCTGCTTTCAACTGATTAAATGTACGACAATCATCATAACGAACATTATGTTAAAGTACTTTCAGGGGAATAATTGCACTAGTCTTTTCAACGAAGTGTAATTACTGTCATTATAGAAAAGTTCAACAACAAATGATAAATTGAGTTTTAGATTTTGACTACTTTCGAGTAAAAAACAGACAGAAATATCGTCTAAAATCTTCATTATGACAGCCACAACGGCTGACACACTTTATGATTGATGCAATAGATTCATTTTACTAAAATTCCTTCAAAACAGACAAAATTTGCAATGTTTTGATGCAATACATACCTTGAAAGAAAGCATCAAGTTTATCCAAAAATTATCAATGTCAAACTGTGCCATACTAGTCATTGTAATATAAGCTGAGGTTAATTTACACCATTAAACAAATCAAAAATACGGAAATGTATCTTTCAACTGACTAATTCCATTTGGTTTCGGCTATGCTTCAACATAAAACTAGCGATTATAGAAAAACGTGTGTTGACCAAGTCCGCAAAACGGTATTCAAAAGATAAAGTATTTTTAAAGCCAAAATCTCGTTCCCAGCCACATATTCGTTTTTGGAAAAGATATCAATCGAAATAAGAAAAAATAATACAGCGTGTATAACACTTTTCATCGATAATTGGGTAAATGTATGTATTAGTAATATAGCGTTTGAATTACACTACACATTTCGCGGTGCACTGGTAAGCGTTGGCTTTTTAATTTTAAATTTGTCCACACTATTAAAGCATTTTAAACGTTACCAAATTTTCAAGTTTGGATAGTAAATGAAATAAATGTCATAACAAAAATAAGAACATCTGTTAACATGACCCTTTAATATATATTCATAGTCACAATCAAAACAAACATGTTCAATTAGTACGTCGATTCAGGAGGTTCAGAGCCTTTCTGAGCTTGAATACCGGAACCAATATACGTGTTACGGTATGATAATTAAGAGTTAAACGAATACACACAAATTTAAATAATAACACAGGTACATCGGACATCCACTACTTATATCACGTGCGTAACACTTCCTAATTGCAGCTCGTCAAATAACCGTTACTGGTTGCCACAATTTCAGTCTCAAAGATGAATTACTGATGTCTACTTAATTGCGACCACAATACTACAAAGAAAGAAGCAAACACATAGCTATTTAACAAGTATGCAGCATAATTTAATAGGAATATTAAATGAAAGAGATTTTAAAAACTATCATTATAACTTGATAAATTCCTTTTTCGAAGGCGTCCATTAACGTCTTACTTATGTTTTAGGCATGATGAGTTTGTTTCGTAATTAAGATATTTTTCTTATGAATAGTTTCTTGAAAGAAGCTATTCTTTTAAAAAAAAATATATAATATATTTGAATAATCCTTTAAATCTTGCATCTATACCCCGTAAACATTCTAATTACCATATGACCCGCGCCATGCGTACATTGGTCTTCGCCAGCTTAGTCCGCTAATGAGACCAGGAAGCCGTGCGTTACTTAATAATCATTATGGACAGGATAGCTTATATCAGGCTGGCGCAGCTGGTCTGAAGCTATGCTGACCGACCGCATATGGTGTAATATCAATTTTCACATCACGCGGGTCATATGGGAGAATCCCGGTGCACAAAATGCACACAAATTACCAACTAAATGATTCAGAGTGCTTTAATAAAGAACACAGTTTTGACAACACATTAAAACATTGTTCTTACAATATACCATTTATTAAATTAAGCTTTTGGCGAAATCGTATGTAGCTTCCTTATATAGTCAATGGTTTCAACGATACATGATTACGGTAATTGTGTTATAGTGTAACTCAATACACACAATTACGTGCGGCTTTCATTTGAAGCCCTGTATTATTAACATTATCTCGTATACAGTCATAGCCTGTTATTTAGTAGATAAATGACGCGCGAAGAAGTCTGCTAAACTAAGAATATCAAGTGAGATACTTAATTCGACAATAACAATACTGAATTTGATTAAGCATATACGTTAAAAGCTTGCATTGTCGATATATATTGAATGAGGAGCTGTTTTTAACGGTTATTAGGTAACCACACTATGACCTGTGATTACGATTTACTCGAGCGAAATGAAAACATTAGCTATCTACACCAAATTCAGTATCAGATGACTGTTTATGAAGAGGCCTAATGGCATGTAATAATCTTTCATTTTGATTATAATAATAAAATATTGTTAAAATGTCGCTTAACATTAGTTGGTACATTTACTGTTGACTAACGCTGAAAACAGCATGTTATTGACCTTACTAACATACACATTTGCCTATTGTTACCAAAAGATACATGTCTCTTTTGTAGTAAGCCTGAACCCTTATTTGGACATCCGTGACATTTGTTTCGTCGGTAATTGACATTTTGTGCTCATTTATTTGTTATTTCGGGTCAATTGTATGAGAATCAATCACCTACAACGCTCAGTCGTTTCTGTCAGCCTTTGCTCCAGTACGCGCATAAACAAATTAGGTGCTATGCCGTCGACTCTTTATTATTGCTTTGGCAATGAAACTGCAATACAATACATCCTTAGAGAGGGGTGAAATAAAAAGCATTTGGGTGATTAAACTGGTTTTTAGGACATCCAGACCTCACACATGGCCGAAACTATTTGTATCTACAGTTACGTGTATATAAGACTTAACCTGCTGCATGACGAATCGAATTAAATAGCAATACAATAGAAACATTATAATTTAATTACTATTATATCCAGACCAGAGCTACAGACACGTAATTTTGATTACCTACATGAGTCAGTAAAGGAAAACAAAAGTCAGTGTTAATTTAATACGATCCCGCGCCCGGCTTGAAATTCGCTTTTTATATTTACATATTTAATATACTTAAACATCAAATCAAGTATTACATGTCGGATTACAGATTGTAAATAAAACACACATGTTGTTCGTTCGAGAAAATTGTGTAATATATTGACTTCTCTCAATCTTTTAGTACTGACACGAGCAATTGCCAATCAAGCGCACTTTACTCGTTTTTACGATGAAATCAATAGTGTGTTGCACTCGAATTATTGTATTGTATAATTATCCGATATCCATTAAACGTAAAGTAAGATTATAGTAAACAACCATTATGTTGTCCCGATTGTATGAAAATAGTCTTAAGTAATTGATTTAGATCCCGGATTTGACGGAACACAAAACTTCAGAAGAAGGTGGAATAATTCAGACGTGCGAGTGGTTTTCAACATATACTTACAACATGTCAGAATTAATGTGTTTTATAAAAAGGATTAGAGAGAGGTTTTCACAACTATTCCACAGGAGCGAGAGTTTGATTAATGAACACAATTAAAAACAGAAACATCAACAGGCTGACACTAAGAGACAGATACAAACATTAAATATGTACATATTACACGATGACTATAACAATGACAAGCAAATCATTGTAAGTATTATTGGATACAAATACGAGACCGTCTGTTAACATGTTTGACTCTTTTAGTTTTTATTATTTTGTAAAATGTTTTTAACTGTAACATGTTTATTTCAGTATACATTTAAAATATCATAGTATTTAACTGAATAGTACTTTACAGTATATTTCATTAGATATGTATGTGTGTTTTCTTTAAGTAAAGTACGATAAGTCAATTCTTTATTACTATGCGGTCAGGAAAATGATGTGCTTTTTCTTTTCAAAACACGATTTGTATTTTTGTGAATAGCTAGCTAGGTTTTATAAAACACGATTGACAATGATATACAAACATAATGACAGTATATAACAAACTTAATTCAAATCTATGACCTAATGAAAGACGCAAATACACATACCAGTACCACTATAAGTAGTGAATGGAAGTAAAATTATGTAAACTGCGCCATCAATAAATTATATTTACCCGCGCTCATCAATGACGTCATGTACCCGTAACACACACTGTGACGTCTATGTAATTCATACACATTAAGCGAATGGCGTCGGATAGCGGCATTCAACGTTAATATTGTGTATAACTATACTTATATATTGAATAATAAAGTGAACACTTTGTTTAATTACGTTATACATGAACCATTAGTATGTAACGAGTACGAGGGCGTTAAATGACTTTGTGCTGTCTGCAACATTTGCTGGAGGTTCCCAGAGTTATTTCGAATCGTTGGGCCCTGTCCATAATTATTGCTGAATAACACGCTCTTCTTTTTTTCTTTGACGACATACATCAGGACGAGAGTTGTGTTTATATTATATTGTATCGATACTATATTTCGCAATGCTATGTTCTGGTTAAACATTTGAGTTAATATAATATTTTTACTAGAAAGAGATCATCATTCATATCAAACGTTTGTTTTCTGTAAATATTATTTATACAAACATCATAAGACGACGCTATCCCACCGCTGTTACGCTCAGTTGTGTTTATGCTAATGCGTGTTTATCATAGTTGTTAAATATAAGTCGATACGATAACATTGTATATAGCACTATTGACAAGCGTTTATATAGGAAAATAAAAAAGGCAATAACAGGTAATGCATGATTAAGCGACTTCTTTGATACATTTCAGAGTTCAGTTTAAATGAATTAATTGACTTGATTACATTATATATTGTCCTTTTAGAGCATCATTTAAACACTGGATAGTATTTATTATTTAATTTCGTACCAATAGTTTCAAAGGTATGTACAAAAAATCATGATAATTTAAAAAATAAATGTGTTGCTGAACATCCAAATGTAAAACACCTTGCACACTACTACACAAAGGTGTGTTGTGGTAATGAACAGGGTTAGAACGGACATATATATATTAAGACCAAAACTGCTGCAGTCGCTTTTTAAGATGATTTTATTTTAACATGTAGAAGGTCATCAATGAAGACGAGCAAATACGTTTAGGACATAAGAATCAATAACAGAAACTCCGTCGGAACAAGTATCATTAGGTAAATTAAAAACCACATTGAAGTATGTGGACAGAAATAAGCACTAAAGAGAACACTCATCAGGAAATCAAGTTTAAACATATAGCTGAGGTAACAATTGCGTTCACTAAAATAGTTAAAAGTGAAAGCATTATTACAAATGATACTAAGCATTGTAAGTATAACATGGTATAACATGGTCAATGAAAGGCTAACCTCTGAATTTGTTTCAACATGCCCTGTGAAGCAATTGCACAATGAAATGATCCCAACACCATACGATCATCTCACTGAGAAAAAAAACATGACATTCTGACATCAACGGCCCTGAATTTAACAAATGCAAAAACGTTCCGTAATGTTACTGACGAAAGACGTCACCAATAAAACAAATTTACATAATTTATGTAGGGTAACTTCCGATTTAGAGTGCTTCATCTGAATATTCAACCGATTATCACATCGACTTGTAACCATTTATATGCAAATAGGGATGTTAGATGTGTTTGTCACACTGACATTAACAACAGTTAATATCAAACCTTAATACGGATTCACTTTAATCATTCAATGCACTTGAGGATATTAGTTTATCCCATCTTCACTGCGAGATTGACGTATAGAACCCCATGGAATAGACTAGCCTCTATCCCACCTTGTTGAATTGACCTGTCGCGTGCACGCTTACCTCAATGATAACTTTAATCCAATGCTAATAACAATAAAGTGTCAACGATATACACTTCCAGTGTCTGTTCTTAAGGTGTTATGCATGACAGACAAACACACAATCCGAAATACGTTTTGAATTCGTTCGATGCTTTAAACATTTTTTTTTATGTTAAAAAAAACCCACGTCCATATTGTTGTCCCAAAATGTTTCGTCACCGAAATTATATAAATAAAATTGAGCCACACATCAAACAAATAATCGAAAACAATTATAATTATACGTAGCACATTTTTTGATAATACAAATATCGATTGCAGCTGAAACTGTGCTGTAGATCAGATTGATGGCATTTTTAAGCATTGACAGGAGTCCTTAAAACAACCCTACATTTAGCATAAACGACACGCTTACCTGAATCATCAATAACAACTTTAAGCCAATGCTATTAACAATAAAATAACAACTATATGCACTTCCAGTGTATGTTCTTTGTGTTATTCATGACAAACACATTACACACAATCCGAAATACGTTTTGGATTCGTTCGATGTTTAAAACAAAAAGTTAACTGTTAAAAAAACTACCACGTCCATATACTACGTTTCGTCACCGAAATGACGTCACACGGGATGCGTCATACATTTCGTAATCAACTGAATGGAAATAAAAATACGGAAAGCTGGATCGGTAATATATTATAAAGAAGACACAAAAAGGATGATATGTAATATACACGATGACATTAAAAAGAAACGGCTTAATGTTTTAATTATAAAAAGTAGTCCGTCACCGGAAAGCGACTGACGGATATTCGAGGTCACGTGGACAAATATCCTACTAACTTTTGGGTTATAAGGTTTACCTGGTTATCAGGCTGATTTAAAGGCACGTGACAGGAAAAAATAAATGAACAAGGGAAAAAGACATCAGTTGAAGAGACACATTAATTGCCATTTCCTGGCATTAAATCAGATTGGCATTATTGTGACCCGCTACATACGATGGGGTGGCAGTTCTGGTACTGATAAATCACTTTAAGGCCGTATATCTTTAACTCTGTATTCGACAGAGAATGTTTCTTCAGCTCATGCGTATATCCGATAACTATAACGAAACACTAACTTGGACAATGTGCAGGTTTAATATGCATTTGTTTTACATGCATGATGATGTCAACATTATATGCGTTAAAGTAAATTTTATCTAAGCACGCTTATTCTATTAATTTATAAATATTATTACGTGGAAGTTCATTATTCAATTCAAATCAAATCAACAGTAATATAGTCTCAAAGCGATATTAATTTCGAAAGGTTGACCGTAAGTCTAATGAGACACCGGATTTCTGCAGTCTTTGCTAGCTCGTCAATATACTGATACGGATATATGAAATCAATGTGATTTCAGTCATCGTTGTCTTTCGGAAAATGAACGACGAATTAGAGTTATGATATGTACCGAACAGTTTGTAATACTATAATACATGATCAAAGGGATATTAATGTTATTGTACATTTGAACACAAGTCGGCATGTTTAAATGATTATAACAACGGTTATTTAAAATGCCTTTTAACAATCATTCGTGTATTGTATATTATATTATTAGCATCGATACACTATGTGCATTTGAGGAAACGATCTCGACATACAAATATTTGCTGTTGACAAAGCATGGTCATGAAATTAAACAAGCTCAGTTTGTTGTAAAAATATAACAAAGTCGAATGTATCATCGATTGAAATTCAGACAAATGACAAATTCAGCTATTGCAGTTCTATCATCAAACCAGTTTGACATTGCAAGGATGTTAACATAATATTGTTGAAGTTATTACATAAAATGTATAGTTATGCATTGTTTGCGGACATTGGATATCGAGGCTTGAAATCTCCTATCATTGTCTAATGTCCTGTTTCTCATACTAGAAATCCTCCACGCAGGACGTGGTTGACGTGTATGACAGCCATTTCTGTCCACTACTGAATAGCAATTTTAATGGCGATGGTTATAGATAGAATATTGTTTTTTAAGTTAGTTTCGGTAACCAACGCATAGTTAATGCTTATGTACTTGTAGACCGTACATTAGTTGCCATATACAGACTTGGTGTACGTAAATACTTGTTTGTTTTTAAAATAGTTCAAATTGTTTCATCCACAGTTCACTCGACATCTTGCAATCTAACACATTTTAAACAAGTACACAACACGTGAATGTCGTTTGTAGTGCAAAATATAGCGATTGTTTCCGTGCGCGTGACAGGTTGAAATAAGTACAATCCAAAATCTAACTGCTAATGACATAATTGACGTATATCAATACAACTGAACGGAATAAACAGTTATGTAACATTTGTTCCAAGTTGTGTTTGCGCATCTGGATGGAAACGTGTTAAACTTCCCATTAAACTTGTAATTTCCGTTATGTGGTGTATAATATGTATTACAATTTATCAGAGGTCAAATACCTCTAAATAAGTTATCTTGTGCTGTGCAACTGTTTGCATATATATGTATGTGCAGTGTCCGTTATCTCGTTGTCTATGGTTTCACATATAAGGTATATATTTGAGTTGAATACAATGCATGCTTTAAATTTAGACATGAGCACTTACCCAACTGTCAAACTGGGCGATTGCAATACTAAAAAATGCTTGCGCATACTCATTTGAATGTCTAAATGACCGACTTATTTACGATTTGTTCGTAAGTTTTAATTTGTAGTATGCAATTGCATTAGCATATCGGACACAATGACGTGGTAAAATGACAAGTTTATGTGTTTATTTATTGGATCGGCATTGGTAAGATGTAAAAACGATGGTAAACCGTTATCGTTATTGCATATTCCGTGCTTGTCCTAAAATTCTCGGTTATATACATTCTTTTTGATATGTGGGCAAATACATGCATTGGTAACATAACGTTTCAATTACACAACACATTTAAAAAGCTGCGTGGTACACTGGTAAGGCGTAGGCTTTAAGTGTTAATTTGTTCCACACTATTATAAGCATTGTACATGTGTCCAAATCTTATAGTTTTGATAGATACATATGTTATCAAGTTTCTTTAAAATACATCCATAGTTATGTTATGAATAAAACTGCATTCGGAGCAAAATGGTATTATTTGGGTTCTTTTACTAATGCAATCAAAACAAACGTGTTCAAGTCAGGAGGTTGAGAGCCTTTCTGAGCTTGAATAGCGAAATAAACATACGTCATACAAAATGACACAAGGTCGTAGAATGTTCGTAAACATAGTATTGTATGCATATAATGTTAAGACAGTTCTTCTTAATTTAGAGTTAAACGAATTGAATTTCTTTTTAAATAATAACACAGATTCATCGGACATCCACTAACGTATGTCACGTTCGTAACAATTTATAATTGCAACTATTCAAATATTCACTGGTGGTCACAAATTCAGTTTCAAAGCTGTAATTCTGATATGTACGTAATGGTGACCGCAATAATACACGGAAAGACGCAAACGCATACATATTGAACAAGTATGGAGTATAATTTATTATATATATCAAATAACCGAATGGGCACTTTGAAAACCATCTCTTTAACTTGATGAATTCGTTTTTTGAAGACGTTTGATAACTTCGTATTTTTTATCAGTAATACTATAAGATTCAACCATATGGTTTAATGTAATACACATGTTACTGTATATGCGTAAGCATCCCAATTTCCATAAATGAACACATCTTCCAGTTATAAAGCATGAATCTGTTAGACGAGACAAGTTGTTCAAAGTGTGTCCATTGCAAGACGATGATACGGTAAATTAAACAAGAACAATGCTGAAGTGAGTGTAAACACACTGATATAACAGTTTATCTGATAACTATTGGATGGTGAAGGATTTCAGACAGTGTATATATCATATATAAATTGTGAAACCGATGGGTGTGTCTGCGTCTGTACGGATAAGAACACGTTATTTTGTATGCCTTTGGGAAATGCATCTTTTGAAATCAAGAAACAGAATAATTTCTAAATAAAGTTAAAAGGTAGATTTATGTAACATTTTGCGTCTGCATGAAGAAAAAAGTGTGTCTACAAAGCAGTTGAACATGCTTTTATAGAAATAAAAGCTAGGTTAGACCGAATCGAAACAGTTACGCTCAATTGACAATATTTGAGATGTATTTTTGTTTTTGTTTCGTTATGCGCTGATATTTTAAATGGTTAGGTAGGAGAGGTCGCTCTTGTGGCATTGTATCGATACAATTAAGTTCATAATATACTTCAGAATAGAATGATATTGTTTTCGGCAGTGCATCAGTTCATGCGTATTTTTGTAAGTTTGAACACATTCTTCGTTAAAGGTTGCCAATTAAATGTTTAGTTGGCAGTTGCATCGTGCTTTAAAAAAGTGTGCGTCGCTTGTATGTTGTTGCCTCAGTGTTTATCAATCTGAGCTTATTGCAGATTGACTTGGAATTTGTAACTCAATTTTGGCGACATCCACTTCACTCAAAAACGTTCGTTTTAGAAACAACAATCTAGACAGTTACTTATAGTACGATGTGGATGCTTATTTTGAATGTATTCGTCGAATAAACATATAGTCTGCTAAGATTGGTCTGTAGCATATAGGTTTTTGAATTGATACATTCAAAATCGTAATACAAAACACATCGCAATTTCTTTTACAACCACTGGTTTAATAGACACGCATTTCAGAAGTTCAGTTAGTATATTTGGTGACGACAAATACTTGACCAAAACAAACAAGTTTTGGAACATCGGGTATACTTCTTCAAAAGTTGGAGACCGTTCGAGTTTAAATGTTCTTTACTAACACACAGTCTATGATCGTATTTCATGGTGATGGATTTACGCATGTAATTAACTTTCAATGTATAACTGTATTTAATAATGTATTCTTTTTAACGGAAATCTTGGTATATTGTAGAGAAAAAAAGATATTATTTTGATTAAACATTGTCCTTAAAATACAATACCATTAACATAACAAAGCGTAATACTATCATAGCATATTTTAATGTCCTTAGTTTGTGTGCGTGTATTTTTTTATTTTTTTTTGTAATTTGTTTACATCATGAATTCGAGAATGTGGACTCTTTGTAACAGACTAGATATACACTTCATACAGACAATACTGTTATTTTATCAATTTATTTAAAATACAGAAACACAATACTACGCATAGACATGTTGAGATAAAACCTACACACAAAACTGTGCCTAGGTGCTTAAGTGGTCTAGGGCGACAGTTATCCGATTTATAACTAGCACCATTATTCCTTATAAATAGTTGTCTATTGTCTCAATATGTGGGTATTTAAAGGAACCAACGATTTAAAGACCATTCGCACAGTCTTGTCAGGAGCTACCATGTCTGCTTATGAGACCAGAAAGCCGTGCGTGAATTGAATTCATAATTATTATGGAAAGGGTAGCTTCTGATCAGATTGCTCACATGCACAGCTTGTCTGAAGCTAAGCTGACCGTATATAGCATAAGACCCATGTTCACATGACACGTGTAATATGTGAGAATCCCGCTGCACAACACGCATGTCTAGTCGTCTGTGACCACGGTGTAATTAGCCAACGTCTTTGACAGTATCGGATAAGACGTGGAGCTATGTGGTACTTTACGATGTTGCATACCGCTGTTTCTATTAGCGACTTGACATGAACAATTAAAGTATTTTTTTCATTAAGGAAGTCATTGTGACCTATAACTTTATTTAAATAGCTAACCTATGTCACCTTAGAGGATCAGGCGTGGATAATTATGAGGATGATTTTATAATATGTCATTTGCAATGTGGGTTAACGAAACCCGACTTATTAAATTCTGGAATTCATATGATGGAAGCCTGTCGATATGCCCACATGAAAACCATGTGGATAAATAAAGTTATATTTAAATTGAAAGTTATTTTCACTTGTGGTGTTCTTTAAACACTTAAATATTGTAAAACATAACGTGACATCGGCCATATGCGGCTCAACGTGGAACACCTTAATTATGTCTAATATTTAAATTGTTCAATTTAGTTGTTAGAGGTGGGACATGAGCTATGGCAACATCGAATCGGCTTGTCTTGAGCCGTCTCGTAAATAGAAAAGTCTATTTCTAAATATATTCCACACACGTTTCTAAGTGCCACCACACCTCATATATAGAATGGTATAGTCCATGAATATAACTCAATGTATTGTGACCGTTTATATTACATGTATAGAATGCATATATTTATTTTACTATTTATTTCAAATATACATGTTATTGGACGAAAACAAATCAGATGTAGCAATATATTGCAAAACGTATATTAAGACAGTGTTCAATTTATGACGTTACTATACAACATTAATAGTTTTAAGTATAGCTAGTAGTTTACGGTAAGTTTCGAAATCAGTTTATTTTACGCATGAGGCGTTAAACGTTCCGCGAAGTGCAGTTAAAATAAAAAAAAACATGCGATTTGTAAACAAAAGTGGGGAATGCAAAACGCAATTCATAACAACAAATTGACGTACATAGCCCCAGATACGCATTTGCCATATCAAAAAAATAATAGTGTAAAGTATTAATAAATACATAAAAAATACGAACGAAGCTAGTATCATTAAATAACATTTGTATCCGAAACCGCATTATAATATTGTTATTTTATTCATAGACAATATCAAATAAAGGATTCAGAGTAAAGTTTTGACTTAAGCTTTTGAGGAAATCGTGTTCGGTTTCTTAACTTTCTTTATATCTGAAATGTTTTCAACGATAAATGCTTACAAAAATTGTATTATGGTGTAAATCAATACATACAATTACGTACGGCTTTCGTTTGAAGCCCACTATAATAAGCAGTGTCGTATTGACAATCATATTCTTTTATTGTGTGGATTATTGGCGCACTCAGATGTTTGCTTAAATAAGAGAATCAAGGCAGATACCATATACGACAATAACAATTCTGAATTTGATAAAGCATATACGTTAACAGCGTTCATTGTCGAAAGATATTCAATGGGGATTTGCTTTTAAGCGTTAATACGTAAACACGCTTGTATGGCCTGGGATAACGATTAACGCGATCGAAATGAAAACATTTGCTGTCTTCACCGAATTCAGTATCATTGGACTGGTTATGAACAGGCCTAATAACATACACTAGTCAATCTAGTATTGATTATAATCATACAATATTGTTATAATGTCGCTAAACATTATTTGGTATATATACTGTTTACTTACGTTGAAAACAGAGGCATGTTATTGACCTTACTATCGTACACATTTGCTTTTTGTTACCAGAAGATACATGGCTATTTTAAAATAGGCCTGAACCTCAATTTGGACAACCGTTACATGTGTGTCACTGGTAATTGTCTGTGCTTGCTCATTTATTTGTGAGTTCGGGGATAATTATAGGATAATCAATCACATGCTACGCTAAATCGTTTGCGTCACCCATTGTTACAGTTCGTGCGTATACAAATTAGGTGCTATGCCGTCGACTCGTAATTATTACATAGGTAATCAAACTGAAATACATTGAATCCTTGGAAAGTTCATCGCAAAAGCATGTGGTGGTTAAATTGGATTTAGGGAGATCCTAACTGCGCACGTGGCCCAGAATAATTCAATTAACTGTTAGATGTATATAAAATTAACCTGAAAGCATCACGATTCCAAATAAATAGCAATATAATAAAACACACTTCAATTGAATAACTGTTTAACAACTCGATAGTCATATACAGATCAGAGCCTCAGAATCATTACTTTTTGAGAAAAGATGAGATCAAACCAAAACGAGTATCGACTACATTTCGTCGTTATTAAAGAGCTTACATGACACAGCATCATAAAGTATAACACTAAGATCATCGTCGTGCAATTCAGGAAAAAGCCGCAATAAGTTCGTGAAAGGCCAATTTGCAAAGCTTGGTTTGTCTTTGTCTTCCTCATAGACACATTGTAGACGTGTTGTTTCGCTGCGAACATAGTTCCTTATATACTGAAACGTTTTGTACTTTGATTGCGATATCCCGTTTGGATAACGGAGACGAGCGACTGCTGGACAAACACACTTTACGCGTCACTACGATGAAATCAATGGTATGTTTTACTCAAATAATTTCATTTTAATGCTTATTGCTTTTGCATATTTCCAGCCTTTTATAACGTGAAAGCATAAACACTGCTTTTTTTCAAACATGCGCGTGAGTTGAGACGATATATCATTTATTATAAATAGCAAAGATGCCAGTTTGCAATAATTGTTGACGTCCAATATCCATAAAACCCAAGAGGTGATAGTAAACAACCATTATGTTGTAATGATTATGTGAAAACGGCATATAGTAATTGATTTAGATCCCTGACTTGTCGAAAAACAAAACTACAGAAAATAAAATATTTTTGACGTGCACGTGGTTTTCAAAAAATGCCTACAACATGTCAGAATTAATGTATTTTTTTTAAGGTTAGAACGAGGTTTCCACACACAAACCTCAATAGAGCGAACGTATGAATCATGTAAACAATCCAAAATCGTAAGATCAACAGGCTTTCACTAGGACACAAATACAAACATCAAATGTTAAGAGACTACATGCCGTGTTTTTATAATGACAAACTAATAACTGCAAGTAGTATTTGGTACAAGTACGATACCGTGTGTTAACATGTATGATTCTTTATTTGTATTATTTGTTTACTGCCCGCGTGCGCTTAGGCTATCTCCTCTCTAAGCCGAACAATAAAATATATTTGCATTGTTCTAGTTGTGTCTGGTATAGCAAACATTTGCATACTTTATACTGACAATAAAACAGCGCAGTCAACAGACAAGTGACTAAAGGGCTGCGCAACTCAAAAGAAAGTTATACAGTTGATAACCAACATAATCTATATTAAAAAAAGTTATTGAAGACTTTATACGCAAGTGACTGATTGTTTACGATTGACACGGTTCATTGTACATGCATGTTTAGGTATAATATAAAGTGTTCAGAGCAGTGTTCATGGATAGGTGGACTCAAGAACCATAAGTGTTTACCGTATGTGAACACCATGCTGCTTTCAATGATAATTTAATAAAAAGACGAACATCTGAATTTATCTCAACATGCCCTGTGAAACAAGTGCAAATTAAAATGAACCAAACACAATTCGATCATCTTACTGCAAAAACAAGACATTCTAACAAAAAAGGTAAATAAGTTCCGTTATGTTAATGACGACAGACGTGCGGAATAAAGCACATTTACATAATTTATGTAGTCTTAGGGTTATTTCCGATTACAGGGTGCTTAATCGGAATGTCTTACTGATGATCATATCCAATTGTAACCATGGCTATTTAATTATAGTGATGTTATATGTGTTCGTCGCACTGACATTAACAACACTTAATACGGATTACACTTTAATCGTTTATTTACATTTTAGAATATAATAATTATATTACCGTTTATAAATGGCATTGGTTTGGTGGGGATACACCAACTGCGTATTTGTTTTCCTTGGACAAACAATACAGAATAAATAATACTACTGGTGCAATCCCACACAATGCATGTGTAGCTTTTTTGACAAAACACTAAAGTGTCGACGAGTAACCAAAATGCATATATAGGTATGCGTTATTAAGATATATAATGCATTATGACATGATTTCCAAATGGTGCTTACACCTTGGAAATTCTTTAGAAATAAAAGGTGTATACATGTATAACAAGCGCATTATCTTGCATTTATATATCATCGTATTTGAATATTGCAATTAATTTATGTAACTAAGATACCTGCTATTTTGCTTCACTCACAATCTTTAAAAACCAAACATATCTGCATGTTGACATATTACCTTAAAAAACACAAATACACTGAATAATATCAAGACCACTAAAATAGAAAATGCCGAACGTACAAACACTATAAAGTCAACACGCATTTGGTTTACATTGAATTGTTTGTCTGCGTGTTGGCGTATCGACGTTCATTGAATATTAGCTGTCCGTCAGTCTTACAATTGTATTATTTCGGTTACACTCTGCTAAAATAGATAAACGACCAATCAACGGCGTTGTGTTAATACACACAATGCAAACATTAACAGAAGAAAAACAAATCAGTTGAAAAGACACATGCCATTCCGCAATTAAATCATGTCGACAGGATTGTAATCCACTTCCCATACGATAGGTTTGCGGTTTTGGAATTTATCAATCGCTTTAAAGCTATGATAGCGTTTCCGATCATACCAATCGCAATTCAATCTTTCGATACAAGTTGAACATGTAAAAGCAAATGGCTAGGTACCTTCATCCGCGTGCAATCGCCATGCACGACACAGGGGTTAATATATAATTCACTGATTAGAGTGGCATGACGTGCGTATCGAATATCCAAGCCACATTACACAGTCATGTATGCTGACACTGACGCAAAACTGTTATGTTAACCGTCAAATCGGTTACGATAAGTATTATAATGGCGGGGTTAACTGGCGACTAGTATTGTTGATTGAGGTCGGTCATTAAGTAAGCGTGTATCGCAAATTGATGAACAATGATGCACAGTGTAACCATTAACGTAGTCTTAAATGGCAATTAAAACAGAAAATTAAAGACGGTGTCGGGCATCATCATCACACCTATTTTATGTAAACAATTACTGTAAACAATTGTTACTTATAAAAATTTAAATGCGGTTGGTGAGCAATTAATTACTTATGGCAAGTTAATTGTGACTTGTTAATAAGTGTATGCGTCAACATATACAGATATAGTATTTGCGCATGCGTGAACATGGCGGGCTAAAATTTTGAAGGAGTAAAATTGCATCGAAAAAAATGAAAGTTTATGGAATAAAACAAGTGAGGATGAGTGAAAAGTGTTTTAAGTGAACATTTGGATGATACCTATGATTATCTATGACCAGAAAACGCAAACCCTCAAAAGATTTGCCGGATAACGGTCAAGCAAGCTCAACACAAAGCACGAACAAGCGAAACAAAGGGAAAAAAATGGCGCAAAATGCTCAGGCTTCTCCCGTGACTAATATAAGCGGACAAACACAGGCGAGCCAGGCAGGTCAGTACTATGGCAGTCCACAACTAACGCAGATACCATTTTCATACATGATGAACACGCCCAATTTTTATGGACAGGGGTTTATACCTCCGGCAACGCCATCGACGCCACCAAGCTCGGACATTTTATCATCAATTTTGGAAAGGCTAAATTCTGTTGACAAAAAACTTTCACAACTTGACCAAATTCATCAAACAGTGTCGGGCATAGTTTCGAGAATAGACAAAATAGAGCAACGAATGAATAGCTTTGAAACCCGAATGAAGGAGTTAGAAAAATNAATGGCATTGAATAATATGGATGTTTCTGTGAAGAGAACTGTTAAAACATTTTAACAAACATATAATACAATAGTACATTCTTTTAAAATGTACATTGTTCATGTTTGTATGGTACTAGTTACCTTTAATAGAACGCATCTACACTTTTGTGGACAACTGATAAACATGTCATGTAAAAATTGTTTCCCAAATTTCCATCAATCATTCATAAAAATATTCAAAGAGAAGTTTAATACATGTTTATACCTGTACAAAATACAATCCATATAAGAAATCATTTCGAGATAACTTACATGAGGACCACTAAATTCTTTATCATTTCTTGCAATAATTTAAAAAACAAAACCAATTCTAAGCATTGTTCAGTGCTAAATTTGAGATAAGATACCGTACTTCACTCGTAAGTTTCATATAAAATTATCTTTGGAAAAAAAAAACGGTTCAACCTGTAAGTAAGTACTTGCTAATCTAACGCCTGTTCCAGAACAGGCCTTTTCTCAGCGAACCTCGCAAAGACAAACATGGAAAGATCTATGGTCTTATACTTGGAGTAGTAAATATACTCGAACAGTGCGCGTCCGATAGCTAGCCCCTGCTGTACACCATATCCGCTCATGCCGTTGGCAAACAGGAAGTTACGGTACTCCTTTGATAAGATTCAGGTGTCGACTGTGTTGTAGTCCTAGAAACATGCCCAGGCATATTTGAGCTGAAAAACCTACGCAAGCCAGTAGCTTACAACTGTACAATTTGAATCAGAGGTAGGAGAAAATAGCATATTACATAGGAATGTCGAGCTTGGAATCGACCATCAATCCTCGCATTTGTTGTTCTGCTCCGTTCTGTCTGAGTTAGTCGGATCGGTACACCGCTTTCTACACACAAAAGTCGACCATGTCGAATGTCTATAATCGGCCCGCCTGCCGACATAACGGCCCGAGTACCATTATGCGGCTAGGGCCGATTTAAGACGGCCGCCCAGCTCAGCCGTGTGTTATCGTTTATATTATATACATATCATAATATTTTGTTTTTTCACTAAAATTTATTACCGAACCAGCTTTCCGTGCTTTTATTTTCATGCAACTGATAACGACATTTATGACGTATCTCACGCGATCCGATTCTTTTCAGATATAAAAAATCGGCCCGGCTAGTAACGAATAACGGCCCGCTCGTGACGTCATTTTGTTACTATTTATAGTATTACTATGTAATATCTACCG
Organism: Dreissena rostriformis; assembly: GCA_007657795.1. Lineage (NCBI taxonomy): Eukaryota > Metazoa > Mollusca > Bivalvia > Myida > Dreissenidae > Dreissena > Dreissena rostriformis. The sequence goes on from VMBQ01002738.1 coordinate 62,657, forward strand.
AATGAAAAATAGATTGTTGCCTAGTGTCAGACATAATTAGCACACACACATGTTCTTATACATTCCAACCAGTTATCCATGAAATAGTGTTCTCTTATATGATCATAAACAGGGCAGACTAATACAAAGAGATACTAATTCTAAATAATTCACACATTTCGAAGTGGTCATTTTTCAACTGCCATGTTTCGCATATACAAACAATATCAAATTCCTCACAGTATTGCTCTACTATCAAATCGTCAATATGCTTGCGAAGCCCCTGGACGAGCACAACTTAAGTTTCGATTGCGTTGTTGTATTTTAGCTTTGGCCGGATTCATATATGTCATTACAAGTAACCGCGACCTGTTGTTTGTTTATGTCATCATAAACGTATTTCACACCATCGACTACGAGATGGTCATTACAAAAGTAAGCGTGTTTGCCATTGTCTAGGCACTCTTTGAAAAACCCGTATAGTTTCGACTGCGATTTCATCATGTACTCGGGCAAGTCCTCGCCAACTCAAATTTGTACTTTTTCCACAGCTTTCCTTTTGGACCTTAATTTTGCCAAGATTTTATCTCTTACCATCATTTTTGCACACTTTATGAGAACTGGTCTCGATGCCGATTTACTTGAAAGACGGAATTCAAAGTTATGATGAATGAGGAATTATTCAGTCTTTGACTTTTAAGTGTGACCTTGACTTTTGAGGTCAAGATCGGTTGTTTCACATGACACACAGACTCAAAATAGTGAACATTTGTGGTAAACATGTTTGAAAAGCGCCGAACGAATGATGAAGGTACGGTCCAAAGAATAGGTTTTATGGCCAAATTTTACCTATGATATTTAAGATTGACCTTGACCTTTTTAGGTAGGGAGACGGATTTAACACACGACGCTCTTATGGTTAACCAGTGAAATAAGTTATTTTGGAATTGAATGACGAAAAACTAATTCCGGACATGTTGTTTTATGGCCACATTTGATATTTGTCCTCTATATATTTGTCATCATGGTGATAATGTGTGAGGATTAATTTTAAAATATAATGATGAATTATATAGCTTCAGTCCCGAGAAGCAGCTTAATGGTCAAATGACCTTTGACCTGTTGGAGTGACCTTGATCTTTGAGGTAGAATGATGGTAAATAAGTTATTTTAAAATTGCACAATGGAAGACAAAGTTACAGTCCGGACAGGCTCGGAAGCACACACGCACACACGCACTCACACACACTAGACCATTGTGACTGCTGTATAAAGCTTTCCGAAAGCCGGCTCAACAAAAAGTCACGTGAATCCAACGTCTGGGATGGATGGTTTTATAGCTAGAACTGATTTGATTGGAAGTTAGGGGAGAATCAAATTGTTTTGCTGAAGAAAATGGAGCCACATTTTAACATACCTACTTATCTACCAGCTACTTACAAAACACTTATATTTTGAAAAGTTTTAAATGACTATAATAACAAAGAACGGATACAATATGTTTGCTTGTCAAACGCATTGAACCCGGGACCTCAAAAAAGGAAATCGTTACCATAATACCACGCAGGCTTTCAGTGTTGTGTAGTTAAAACACGTTTTAACGTTTTAAACCACGTTTTAAAACACACACATTGTCGACGAAAAGCGCTACAAACGATTTATATGTTGTACAATTTCGATTGATGATTATCACTGAACGAACATATCTGTTACACCTTTTTCTTAGTAAGGTGTTTTTTATCTTCTTTGAATATATTTTATACAATATGTTTTAAATCTATGACAATTGATTGAACATTGTCGTTTTGCCAAACTTTGAAGAATCTCTTTAAGCCGATGGCGAAACAAATAATAAAAATGTTGCCCCGGTTAATCAGGGAAATAATTGAAATATCTGTGTATTACCTTTTATGAATGATACAATCAGCCAATTTCACTGCTTAATTTCATTCGTAAAAAAATATAAAAATATTCAACTCACAAAGATTATAACAAAAACATTGTTAAAACCGGATCTTGCTTGAACATGCATGGAACAGAAGGCAATCAGTGTTACGACAAAACAATACATTTTTCAGTGTTCTGTGCAGGTTAAAAACATGATGGCAACATAACGAAACCTCACTCTAAAATAATACAAATTGTTGCCTGCTTCTTTCAACAAAGTGGTACACAGTTTTTTGTTTTTATTTAAACACGTTTTATTATCATTTGTCAAGAAATTAATTAAATAATTCGAAGTGTGATAAAACACTTTTTATTATCATTTGTCAAATAATTAATTAAATAATTCAAAGTATTATATAGTTACAGCTAATATAATTACTTGACGTCTAGTGACGCCTTAATTTGAAAGTAATTATTTATTGCTTTGTAAAAAGTAAACGAACATCGACTTAAACATTGTTCTTTTTAGAATTGTGCAACAGTTAAAATGAAAATTGTGACTGCAATTGCACTTGGCCAATGACTAAGTTTGGGCTTTAATGAGACACGCCTTGTGATATCATGATCACGTTTCTATTAAAAATAATAACGATGCTATAATTGATCACCATTCTACTTAAAGCACGTCCATAAATACAAGAAAGCAATGTCTCATCTAGTTGAATGACTAATTTGCTGCGAATAAATGTTGTAATAAGTATGCAAACACATTTTTCCTCGACTTCCTTTGTTCGAGGCACTGATTTATACTAATTTTTTTTGCTTAATCGCTTTAATTTTTATAAATTAAATTTAACAATGTATAACCTTGACAGAATTAACCTCATCATTCATTCATCACATGAAAAATCATTAAAGACATGTTTTTGTATTATTGTGTGAACGCATGTATATTATAATGATAAAATTGAACATTTAATTTTAAGTGCACTAAAAGTATATAATAGGGATGGTAACGAATATCCGGATATCCGGATACCCGAATACTGGTCAAGTATCCGGATATTAAAAGAGGATCCGAATACTTAATTTAACGACATTACCCCTATTGTTAAGCACACCTTGTTCCTTATCATATATTTTTACGTTAATCAGTATACCAGACATGTATTCCAATTAATGTGTTCGATATATACGCGTCATAGTTACACCCGGATCGTGTTTCATTATTTTAAAATTCAAATTCCTGATGCAAAAGAGCAAAGTTATCTAGCTTATATTATTAAACACTATATAAAGTTATATAAATGAATTATGTGTACTGATGCAATACGTGCTGTTTAATTGTTTATGTAATGCCTTAAGAGAGTAATGCCGGTAAGCTTTGGTAGAGCGCTCGACTGCTTATCTGAGGATTGCGCGATTGATCACCTGTAAGTAGTGCAGTTTTAGTTACTTGCATAGGTGGTTAACGAGCTATTCCATGACAAAAGGTGAGTTGGTAAACAGACCGCAGCGATTTGAAAGAAATACTTTTGAAAACGGCTGTCATCCAAAACAACATTATCTTAAGAGAAATTCAATTTCGTTTCTTTAAGTTGATTTTTATTGGCTGCACCCCAAGTGAATTTTCCTTCAAATCCTGTCATTTTAAATTGAAATGATACGTATGCGATATATACATGGTATTATTGTGTCTCCTTGATAATAATATGCATTTGATATATCCATAAAATACAAATTGTATAAACCTTTTATGTTTAGCCTAAGATAACGTTGTTTGCACGAGTATATTTATTCACGTTCTTGATCAAAGCAGAGCCTTCAAAATCGATACATATATAACAGCACACGAACTTTAGGTCGGTTTGAGATTAAGGTTATTGATTTGTCATGTACAACAATTTCTTAATGGCATTATTAACAGTGGTAGCTTGTATACATTCAACCGCTGGGTGTATTTATCTTGGTTCTAAGTCTATTCTTTATTCTTAAGTCGGTGAATACGGGCCAGGATCTTAATTCAAATAAACTGTAACTTACTAGTAGTAGGTATATATGTATGTATGAATGCATGCTTTCACGAAAAGATATAAATTCATGAGGACATTGAGGAAAATAAATTATGAATGTTGTGTTTATCTGGTAGAAGACATCTATAAATAAGAAGCCTGAAATCATGAGTCCTTTTAAAAATTCTAGACATTTAGATAAGTTACAAATCAAACTCATATTTAAAAATATGCGTAGATATTGCGTGTTTCATCTTAAAATATAATATCAAGTGCAATCGATATGTAAAATTTAATGTTTAAAAAAAATCGGCCCTAGCCGCATAATTGCCCTCTGGCAAAAGTCTTATTTCCGATATGTCGGTAGAAGGCAGATTATAGACTGCCCGGTCCAGCTCTACCATGTGTCGTTGCCAATATGTCAATATCTGAGCATTTTGTATCGGCTTATTTGTAAGTGCAAATAATAGTAACTTGCAGCAGTGGTCGAAATAAAATGGTAACTTAAATTGTTTACCAGCGAACTTTCAAAAACGAACGCGCAAGTATAACTGCGCAGTAAAACAATATATCGCAGGCTGACATGTGTACGATACTAAATAGACCAAATAACGCGTCTTATCAGGGTAAGAGGTACAATAAATTCCAATCGAGTATTCACAGCGGGATTTAAACACAAAATAAGATAAACTGAACTAAACCGTACTCCAAAAATGTGAGTGGTCATAAAATGACGTGTTTTGTATATTCGATGAGTAAGTCATACAATAAATCGGGCAGCCCTCAAACCGGTTTATACACCCATTGCATTGAAATGACCGTTCCAAGGCGGTGACCCCAGTTTTTATGTTTGATACTTATAGTTAGTTTTCTGTTTTAAAAGTTGTAGATACGAATTTCTATGTACACGGTTATATTGTTGATATGAATTTTTCACCAACTTGTAGTGCAGACACTTGAAGATTATCTTTCAAGTGTGTACTGTTCCTACGATACGTATGTACGTGTAACATAAACAACTAATCCACTTGGGCAAAAAGAACTGCTGTAAATAACAAAATGTTATATACCCATAACACATGATTTATTCAAGTGTGTTTGCTTTCTAAAGAGTTTAACTCAAACATACAAAATAAAGTTGTCAGTGTTCCCCGTGTCTACAGCTTCATGCGGATAACTTAGTAATGGTCAGTCATCGCTGTAAGTGCCTTTTTCTGGATATGAAGATAAATAAAAAAATAATTAATGTAAGCCCTTCTGTTGAAATAATATATACCAGACTTAATACATTATGGCAAATTATGTTGTTATTTTTTTACAAAAGTGGGGCTAAAACCGCATAATGACTTTGATAACATGTCCATGAAATTAAAATTCCAAACATATTATGATTAAATAACCGAAACTACATTAAGTTACATTAAATACTTAATACACGCTCGTTTATAAGTAAGTCGTCAGCCAATCACACATGATAAACATCATACATTTTAAGAAAAAATGAAACAGTGCAAACTTTAACATAAAATCAGTATTAAAGCTTGGGATCATTGCCTTGAAAGGGACCAATGCAAAGCATTGGGGATTTGAACTAATTTAAGAAATATTTTTTTTTATTTAGTATTTAATAACTGATAGGTAAAAGAAACAAAATTACAACTTTTGAGACACGATGAAATTCAATAAGTAAAAGGATCAGCTAAATATATTATTGTTACAACGATTTCATAACTTTTCATCTTATAGTACACATTCAAGATCATCGTAATGCACCTGAGGAAGAAGTGGTTATTTATCCGGATATCCGAATACTGTTCAAGTACCGGATATTAAAAGAGGATCCGAATACTTAATTAAACGACATTACCCCTATTGTTAAGCACACCTTGTTCCTTATCATATATGATTACGTTAATCTGTATACCAGACATCGTTGTCAGACTTACATAATTCCGTTAATTTGCGGATTGCTCAACAGGTGCCCGTGATAGTACACCATCACATTGGTGATAATGGCCTAGTTGCCTAATTGCCCATTTGCGAATACGTGTCTTTTATTTACTCTACCTTCTTCCGAATAATACACACCAATTGGCTACTTGGCTTCAATGAGCGGTGCAACAGTGTGAACACATCTCTGTCCAATCAAATTAAAGGTTATTTCAAATGGTCAATCAATATTTATACGTCATAAAACAAATGACACAATAATGTATCAAATGTATATAGAACGTATATATCTAAGCTTGCTAGAGTTTGTTTCAGTTTTACGAGGTGTTTTTTTATGAACGAAATAACGTATTTTGAGTCTTTATTAATATTTTTCTTATAAATAAAATAATTTAAATAAATAAATCAAATAAATGTTAAGAGACTTAAATCACGTATTCACAGTTTTGTGGTGTTGGTAGTTATGTTGGAAGCAGCCTTTTGAAGTTCACTTATGAAATAATACGGATATCCGGATATATTCGGATACTGGATGCGGTTATCCGAATACCGATTTCGATACGATTCCCATCCTTAGTATATAACCAGTTTTCTTCGGAGTCAATATTCATTCTTAAAATCATACAAACATAAACTATGATATAATACCCCGTGTAAAACAAACGACACAATATGAAGGGCCTAATTGTAAATAACCTATCGAAGATAAAGTCTACCGCAGTACACGTTTTGGATATAGGGAAATCGAAAGTATGTTCATACAAAAATGGCGTCCTCGTTGAAAACACCGCGTCACAAAGGTTTAGTCGTTGTTTACGAAGTGTGTTGTATAATATGCGAAGATGATGGCATACATGAAGAAGGACGGTTTCATTGTCAGAAATGTTCAAAATATTTCTGTGACAGTTGTGTGTTAACGCACAATAAGTTTCACAAGGATCATTCAGTAGCTGCAAAAGGGGACGGTGACAACTGGCCTGTAAAGCAAACAGTGGATAATGAGCTACCACTGGAGTTATGTGAGGAACACACAACTGAGAAACTGACGATGTTCTGCGAAGATGATGAAACACTGCTCTGTCACGTCTGTCATCACCGTAATCACAAGTAAGTGACTAAATAAGATGAATTGCTATTTAGTATAAACACATAGGCCAAATCAACTGTTTGTTTCCTAGCTCGCTTTGTTTAAAAATTAGCAGAAACATTATTTATTATTTAGAGATTAATACATGGTTCCGTTGTGGAAGATGCCCATTATGGAAAACCTGATTAGTAAATACCCGAGAACATTAATTGTAAGTTGTGCCATTATAGACTTTGAACCACCGGTGCAGAGTTTAAACCTTTTTATTGCATTTTTTGTTGTGTACGATATCATACATTATTTAATTTTAAAGAAACACGTATATCAGTTTAAATTATATTGATATATGAAAATTAATTGAATGTTGCTCGCGGGTTCTAGGTTATCGGGGTAAGAACACGATCCAAAAAAGCTTCTTTAAAATTGTAGGATCCAGATCCAGATCTTCGCTTTAAATTACTTCAGTAACCATAGCGACAACAATCATATTTTGTGTCTGAAAGGAAACATGATACAAGGTGCAAATTTCCATAAGGTCCTCTATGCACATAACAAGCTGCATCAATCTAGCTTAATTCCGTATTCAGGATCGTGATTTCGAATTGATGTATGTCTGTAACCATAGCAACCAAACATTTTGTTGGACAAAACGACTGAAATAATATGCATATTTCCCATATGGCTATTTATCCAAATGCCGAGATTGATCAATATAGCTTAAGTAATATTCACGGTTTCGCCTTGATCAAGAGTGATGAACAAATGGACAGACAGACGAACAGACTGTGGATAAATGTAAAGTCCCCTCGGATAAAACTGTTGGGGTGTTAATAATAACAATAATAGTAAAAAAGTAATAATGATTATACAAATCAATCGTAGTATAGTATCATAAAGAATTAACTAATATAATTGATAATAATTATAATAACAATAATATTGATTGAAAATTCATTACAAAATGTAAATACAAAATACAATTTTGTATATAATAATTAATTGTTGTTATAAATAAATGTTTCAGGCAATGCAATCGGGTAGTTCTATTGTCTGACAAGGTAAGATCTTCCACGCGACACTTGGACGTAGCTCAAATGAAGACTAGCATTGCATCATGTTTGAAACGTCTAGAGGATATGGTAAAACTTGAAGACAAAAATATAAGGTCTCTCCAAATGTCATAAGAAAAAGAAGAAATATTTGATGCACGTCGACTAATCAACGACAATCTGGACCAACTGCAACAAAATACAGAAAGAAAATTGGAAGAGTTGCATTCTACATTAAAGAATTCTTTGGAAAATAGAAGAAAACACTGCGTTGAATTTATTTCGAAGATAAATGGGTATAACATAAAAGACATACACAAAACGTCACATGAGCGATCGTTTATTATGTACAGAACATGTTTGAACAAAACCGCTTCGGCAGATGTATTTCTTCGAAAAGCGACCACGAATGCAGCCATTGAATTTCACCAGAACAAGGAATTGGACCAGTTACTTGCTTCATGTACAGAGCTCGGAAGTATCGCCAGTCGCGAAGCTGTGTCACATCACGTCGTTTACCCTAACAAGGTTGTAAGCATTCAAGAAAGGTCACAATACAATGTGCGAACGGCGACGGATAAGAGTAACTGTTCGATATCGGGTATATGCGAGTCTTCAAATGGGGGATTTATAATTGCTGACAGCAGCAATATGTGTGTGAAACTCCTTGATCAGGCGTACAAATTGATAGCGCAAATACAAATACCTAGTTTGCTGTTCATGTGTAAAATTTCCGCCAACGAGATGGCGTTGACTGTATGTGACTATGATTCTGTTAACGAGATTAATTTCGTACGAGTCGACAAGGGGAGGATTGTAAAGTTCAATACAATAAAACTGAATCATATGTGTCACGGTATTGCGATTCTTCAGGGCGACCTGTTTGTAACGTCCGATACTGCAGTGTGTCAATACACCATGGATGGGCGGCTAGTGAAGACGTTATATGAGATTAAAACGGGAGCCGACACTGGTAACTTGATACTTTTGTATTGCTTCACAAAATACAATAAGTACTTGCAACTGATTATATGCCCCAATAGGTAACAAAAGGCATTAAATAACGTTCAGTGATTTTTATGTCCCAAGCATCTACAAATACCACAAGGCTGATTGGCCTGTCCATTTGTACGTTCATCTGTCCATCCATACAATGTTATTCCAAAATGACACGTTGTGTCTAACATTCTTCCTCCAAAGGCTTGATACTTGCATCGACGATGTCTCTAAACACTCTCAACACACATACAAAGTTTTCTCCAAATGAAACGTTTTGTCTTACATATTAATTCTTCTTGCAAAGGTTTGATACTTGTATGGATGTCTTTGAACACTCTCAACACACGCACATCACCTGACCTCATGTTGACCGTGATATTGGCTAATCTTTGGACTTCGAATTACTCAGAAGGTCAAAATTCTTGATTACCCAAACATGAAGCGTTTTGTTCAAAATCTATACCGATGCTTCAAAGTTTTGATAATTGTATAGATGTTATTTATGAACAATTGTAATACACCAATATAGATACACCCATATAACCTGACCTCATTTTGACACTGAAATTGACCCACATTTAATCTCAGACTTATTCAAATGGGAACAGGAATCATTATTGCTGAGGCTACCATAGGCGCATATGCATTTATTGACCGTAACATCGTCTTTAAATGTTCAGCATGCATCATAATGTTACAAATGTATTCTTGCATCATCATAACAGTATAGTCAATATATGGTGTATTATAGTTTTTTTTCTCTTTTACATTCACACCCGGCGTAAAGTTGGTAATGATATAAACAAAGAAAGGGACTATTAAATGCTCTTATTTGTTTGACATTTTGTAATGTTTTTTTTAATAGATCGTAGTTACAACGATTGGTGGTAAAGGGTAATTATTATATTCTAAAGCTAAAGTAGTTTTAAACCATTATTTTTATGGTGTTGCTACGAAAATTAAATTATTTTGTATGCATACATTTTGCCAGTAAGTTTGTGATGACAATTAGCGAACATGTATTTAGCATGTTATATGTCTACGTATACAAAGTACTCACTCTCTATGAAAACGGTTGGGAAGTTCAACTTAACATATCAGGGTAGATATAGTTGTCAACTTCCGCTTTTTGTTTCGGTACGTCGATGTATCATGTACATGATTAGTTGCAGGTGTTGGAGTGAGTCCTGATGGAAAGAAGATCTATGTGACGGACATTACCAATGGCAAGCTTATTACACTGACCAGAGATGGAGCGGTCACAGCAACACTTCAGGATCCTGCATTTAGAACGTTCTATGATACATGTTACATACACGTGGCCGCCACAGGACAGGTGTTTGTCTTAGGTAAACAATCTGTAAGTCAAACTGACATGGACGGCAAGAAAGTTTTAAAACCATAACACTTGATATGATCTACCCTACTTCCGTCTACTTCAATGAAGACACAAGCACGATGATTGTCGGATTTTATGCAAAACACAAAATCATTGAGTTCAAAACAAAGGTTTACTGAATTTTCAAATGAGAACTTTTATAAAATACAAACCTGTGTCAGAGCATTACAGTGCATTGAATTATAAGTACAGATATACTTTTTGTATCATTGTGACATGTAGTCGCCATTCATACCAATGATTGTGTTTTCAGAGTGAGTGACTTCAAATGTTTATATTTGAGAACTTAACCTGTTCTTTATATAGAAACAGTTTTGGTATTACTAGGTATTTTTTTTCACTCTTGGCTGTTTAACTTGTTTGCCTAAATTAAACAGAATCATTGTTGCTCTTATAAAACCCAAAACTAAGTCTCCCCCTATGTTCTCTGATTCCTTAACTGCTTCATTTCACATTGGTGTTTTCACATCGCCATTATTGTGTTTGTGCCCATCTTCATAATATTGCGTCCCATTCCTCTATGCTTATTATGAGTGTAACTCCAAATTTTATATTAACTATATGAATACGGTTTTTGTGATTTATAATAAGTTATGTTTCTAAAATGCTTTATTGTAATAATGAAATAATGAAAACATTTTGAATGAAAGTATTAAAGTAATTTATAGCTATTGCAGTAAAACAAAATACATTCGAAAAAAAAGTGTTTTCCGCAGATCAGTTGTTGCGTGTGTCATCTCATACATTTCATATCTAGCATCTAGTTATTTACAGAAACAATAAAGACAAAAAAAACACATTTGATAAATTACAATAGCTGTACCAAGACAGCGCGTTCGACTATTATTCCCCTTCGATGGAATAATGTACATTTTCTGTATGTCAACTGATATAATGACCACACATACATAGTTGACAAATACACATGCGGTACGTAGATTGACATGAAAACATGTGTGCGTTAAAGTATGCTAACAGGCTGGTCGTTAATAGTTTGTTCTCACTTAAAAGTCACAAAGTAGAATTTTAATTATTGTATACATGAAAAGAAAACGAGAAAATACAAGATTTCAAAATCTCGTTATGTTAATTCAACGCAAATATAAAAACATCAAAGCTATACATGATTAAAATCCTGTTAACAATATATACAAATGTTCATATTCAAATACAAAAACTGTCCATAACATCTCACTTTAAAAACCGTCATACATTTTACACACAGTTAGTACTATGACAAACCAGAACACGACAGATGTTCATGAACACCAGTTTCTGTCGACAAGTCAAGGCTTTTGATGTGGCTTTGAGCCAAGGTTTATCTTAACTTTGCACAAGACAAAAAGGATTAAACACTATTTCTAATTAAAAAAATAAACTGCATAACTAACATAGCAGAGATAGGTAGCAGAGTGGTATCACTTACCTGTTTGCTGCAAAGGCAATGTATTTTGGATAGTTTTAATAACTATTTTAAACAAGCTTGTTTTGCAAAGTCTATTCGTATCATTTCATCAGATACCTATTGTAACTGTTTCCTGATAAATCTATGATGTCACTAGGGTTGGATTACTTTAGTTGTCATTCGTAAGTACACATCCTTTCAAAGTAGGAGTTAAAATCAGAATGTATTGTTTTAAAGACGTCTTCGAAACCAAGATAACTATTAGGTTAATTATTTCTACATTATGTTTCCTCGTTGCTTCAATATAATGAAGGTTTCGACAGGAACCTTATTCAAAAATCAAGAAAGGTGACCGAGTTTTAAACTGCTTTTTATTAAGGATAGATTGACGCATGTTTAAATGCAAAACTTAAGAAATCTACATGTATCCCTTCAAATTAATGTTGACATAATTGTTGTGTTTTACCTATTTTGGTGCAAGGAATGCCATCAATACGACAAAGAATTGGATGATTACTCATTACCACAAGCAAACGAGTACAAACATAAGCAAACGGGAGATAGCCATAAACACTAATGTATTCATCTCATGCATGTGTTGGATGTTTGTAAGCGTAATCTTTTTTTTTAAACAATCATATCTTGTGTTTTCAATTAATGCGTTGACGAATTGTCAACGGGACATTTATTAGTCAATATTTATCCCGGGCTTATTAAGATATAGATGTAACTTCAACCATCTACTTGCTTATGTTCCAAAATATTCTATAGAAAATAGGGCTTATATGTTAGAAAAACGATTGAAATATACATCACGTGTGACACATGTGTTCTAATATAGTTCGAATTTAAATCACTGCCTGATTGACAAAACATTTAGCGGATGCATGCGTTGCATTTTGTTAGTTTGTTTGTTTGGATTATTCAACAGTATTTCAGTCGTATAAATACGTTAAGTTCAGTTAACCTACTCAAACATGTCCTAGGTTAGCTGGTTTACCAGTACAAATAACACATACGGAGGCCAGTAACTGACAATTGTTCGATGTGAATCTGAGGAAGAAGAAAATAGCATAGAACTAAGAATGCCGACCATCAAACCTAGCATTTGCATTTCAGTGCCCTATTGAGTTAGTCGGCAATAAAAAATTCAGCACCAAGAAATTTGAAATTATGAATAATGTCGAGCGGATTACAAATAACGCTTGTACTTATTAAAAAAGCTCAATCATGCACATGTTTGACCTTTGGCCGTTAGTGTGACGTTGATCTTTTTCACCTTTACCTATTCGTCGAATGGTTAACACTGTTTGAAAAATATTTACAACATTACATGATGACTGAGGGAGTTTAGTCTCTACGTGATGCTATACAGCCACATTCATTCTTTGACCTTCATATTTGAAGTTCACTTTTGAGGTAGAAGACGGTGGTTACACATGATACGCAGTCTCAAATGGTGATTATGTGTGGTAAATAAATTAATTGTCTGATGGATGACAAAGTTACAATCCAGAGAAGCTGTTTATTGGTCGAATGTTACTTTTGATCTATGGTTTATTTGTAAAATAATATAAAACATATGTAACTCGCAAATTTAACAAATACAACACCTTTTAAAACTGATTTGGCTTGAACATGTAACAGAAGGCAGACAAAAAATGAGCAGCGTACTGCGCAGGTTGACAAAACATGGCAACATAACGAATCCTCACCCGTAAATAATACAAATTGTTGGCTGCTTCTTTCAATAAAGTGGTACACGGTAAAACATGAATTGCTTTATTGTCATTTATAATAATTCAGTTCAATAATTTAACGTTAGATATAGTTATATAGCAAGCTAATTTTTTACATTGACTTTAGTGACGAGCGGACTTTTCCTAACGCTCTTATTTGCAATGAATTAGTCATTGTTAAAGGCCCTATAAAGGTGACGATCCGTAATTATTTACCGATTTTTAAATATGTTGTTCATATTGTATTTATGAAGGTTATCAAAAAACAATATATATATGCTATTGGACATTACCATAAAAAATGAGCAATACAACTTGTTTTGAGCTCAAAAAACAGTGTCCTCCAAGCCAATTGTGTTTACAAACAATCAGTTTATTTACATCACTGTTTACTCGGGAAAGTGAAAGTGAAAGTGACTCAGGTCATCAAAAATATATCGTTGATTTTCAACATTTTCCGGTATCACTCACAAAGTAGGTCTCTTCTAAATGGACAAAACGTTTGTATTGATCTAATAAGTTACTTTCTGTTTGTAAAAAGTTGTTTAAAATAAAATTAAAATTGAATTTTTGTTCGGCTATTTTTAGCATACGTCACCGCTTTGAGGTTACATACCACGTTAGTTGCAAAGTTGTAAACATTTCTTCCAATTATGAAACGGGTATATCTTCCATAATTCTTGACAACGTTGCACCTAAGCTGTTCAAAATCTCGTTATGTTATTAGCATTGTTTATGCAAGAGTAACTGAAATCCGGTACAAATTAGACCAGTTTATATGCATACTAATTGGATTGCCACCTTTATAGGGCCTTTAAAACATATTAAATTATATAATTGTGCATCAGGTATCATGAAATTTGTGACTGCAGGTGTAAAATATGGTCAATGACTCAGTTGGGGATTTCATTCCGAAGTGTGATACCATGATCAATAGCACGTGTCTAGTAAAAAACAATGACGATATTATGATTGATAACAATTGTACGCCCATAAATTCAAGAAAATCATGTATCATCTAGTTTGCATGACTTATTTGCACGAATGAATATTGTAATAAATATGAAAAAATATTTTTTCTTCACTTTTTATTATTCACGTCACTGACTTCTACCAACTAATTTGATTAATAATTTTCATTTTAATATTTAATTTTAATAATGTATAACCTTTTCAGAAGAACCTCGTCATTATTCATTACTTTGTCGAATGTTTCAATTGTCAGTAAAACGAATCGTTTGCTGCGTTATATTGCCCGTATTGTAAAATGTATACGTAGGTGAAATAACAGTTAATAAGATAGTGTTCTTTTTTGACGATTTTACTTAGTCACACACAGTCTGCTAGATTCAGGCCACTACATATAGCCTTAACATGCACCGACCCAAAACATGCATGTTGAGTAAGTCAGATATTGTATTTATGTATTTTAACAATCAGAAAACGTCATTTTTTGTTAATGGCGTGTTTACAATTAACTCCATTTTAACAAAAGGCAAGCCGAAACCGATTTGTTTTCAATAAATATTTTTTTCAGATTTTTTCAAAGATTGTACACATATACCGATATGTATCGTGTTTTGTACGCAAATCTTGTTCATATACATTACGCTGATGTCGGTCAATATATATATAGCTTCGTTTTACAAAAAAAAAAGATACATTACATATTTTCACTTAAATTTCGATGTCCGTAACAATGTTTTTAAATCGCCTGTAAAAGAGCTCTACTTTCACATGATAATTCAATAGATACATGTATTTATGTTATTGTGTGAACATCAGTGTATTATAATGATAAAATTGAACTTTTAATGAAAGTACACAATAATTATATCACATTTTTTTCCGGTGTAAATATTAATTCTGAAAATGCTACAAAAATAAACTATGATAAAGCATTCCGTGTAAACCCAAAGACACATTATGTCAGTGTATCATCATCATCATCATCATCATAATCATCATCATCATCATCATCATCATTATCATAATCATCAACATCATCATCATTATCATCGTTATCATCGTCAACATTGTCATCATCGTCATTATCATAGTCATCATCGTCATCATCGTCATCATCATCGTCATCATCGTCATCATCGTCATCATCGTCATCATCGTCAGTATCGTCATCATCGTCATCATCGTCATCATCGTCATCATCGTCATCATCATCGTCATCATCATCATCATCATCATCATCATCATCATCATCATCATCACCATCATCACCATCATCACCATCGCCATCACCGTCATCATCGTCATCATCGTCATCATCGTCATCATCGTCATTATCGTCATCATCATCATCGTCATCATCATCATTAATATTATATTATTATTATAATTATTATTAATGACTATAATATTGATTATAACATTGATAATACAATTTAAATAAATCATGTAATTGTATAATAATTATTAATTGTTGTTATAAATATATCTATTTTAGGAAATGCAGTCATGTAGTTCTATTGACTGACAAGGTAAAATCTACCACACAACCATTGGAAATAGCTCAAAAGAAGACTAGCATTGACTCATTAATGAAACGTCTAGAGGATATGGTAAAAATAGGTGAGCAAAATATTACGTCTCTCCAAACGTCATACGCAAATACATTGAAAGACATAGTTGATGCACGTCGACTAATCAACAATAATCTAGACCGACTGCAACAAAATACAGAAAGAAAATTGGAAGAGTTGCATTCTACATTAAAGAATTCTTTGGAAAATATGAGAAAACACTGCGTTGAGTTTATTACAAAGATAAAGTGTTATAACGTTAAGGACATACACAACAAGTCACGTGAGCGATCGTTTATTATGTACCGAAAATGTTTAGACCAAACCGCTTCGGCGGATTTATTTCTTCGAAAAGCAATTAAAAATGCAGTCATTAAATTTCACAACAACGCGGACTTGGAGCAGTTTCTTGCTTCTTGCAAAGAGTTCGGAAGTATCGCCAGTCGGGAAGCTGTATATCATCACGTCGTTGACTCTAACAAGGTTGTAAGCATTCAAGACAGTTCAAAATACAATGTGCTAACGGCGACTGATACAAATAAGTGTCTCATAACGGGTATATGCGAGTCGTCTTATGGGGAGTTCGTCATTGCTGACTACAGAAATCAGTGCGTGAAACACCTGGATAATGCGTACAATTTGATAGAGCAAGTACAACTACGTACTTCTCCGCGTTCCATGTGTACTTTATCCACCAATGAGATTGCGGTCACTGTATGCAACGGTAAATCTGTTAATGAGATTCATTTCTTACGAGTCGACACAGGGAGGATTGTACAGTTAAATCGTCTACAACTAAACCATGTATGTTACGGTATTGCCTTTCACCAAGGCGACCTTTTTGTAACTTCACCTTCTGCAGTGTGTCAATACACAATGGATGGGTTGTTAGTGAAGACTGTTTATGAGGATAAATCGGACGGATACACTGGTAACTTTCTACTTTTGTTTAAGAGCGCTTAAGAGTCGATGTTTAATTTACCAATTTAAAATATTTAGTGGCGAACTTGAAACATGTTTAACTCTGTGAACAAGTTCCTTTAAATTTAACATATCAGGTTTGATATAGTTGTCGACTTATTTTTTAACAATTAGCAATCTTAAGCTTTATGTGTCGGTAAGTCAATGTATCATATAATTAGTTCTAGGTGTTGGGGTTAGTCCTGATGGCAAGAGGATCTATGTGACGAACAGTAATGGAAAGCTACTGACACTGGCCAGGGATGAAGCAGTCACAGCCACGCTTCAGGATCCTGCATTGAAACGTCCTATAATTTATATAACATACACGTCGTAGCAACAGGACAGTTGTTTGTCTTAGGTAAACAATCTATAAGTCAAGTTGACATGGACGGCCAGAAAGTTCTCAATACAATAAAACTTGACATGTCTGACCCTACCTCTGTCTACTTCAATGAAGACACAAGCATGATGAGTTTTGGTTTTTGGGAAAACGACATAATTGAGTTCAAAACAATGGTTTCCTGACTTTTTAACTTTTACCTTTTGTAACGCATAAACTTGTTTCAGAGCCGTACAGTGCATTATGAGTACCGATATCATTTTTTTTTATCAGTGTGGCATTTTGTAACCATTCATAGTTTATATTTGAGAATTTGACCAGTTTTTAACATAGAAAACATTTGTCGTATTACTTTTTCGTTCCTTTTCACTCTTCGCTGTTTAACTTATTTGCCCAAATGAAAGCACATTATTTCTGTTTTTACCAAGATAGCCAACATTAAGTCTACGCACATCTTCTCTCTTTCTTACATGGCTTCTTTTCCACAATGCTTATTTTCCCACCGCCATTATTATGTTTGTACCTATCTTCGGAATATTTCGTCCAATTCTCACTTCTTATTGTTAGTGTAACGCAAAATTTAGTTTTCATTGTATAAATACTTGTTTCATTATATAAATACGTTTTGTTTTGTGATTTATAATAAGAAGTCGTGTATTTGAAATGCTTTATTTTACTAATAAAAACATTTACACGAAATAGTTGTGTATAAAATTCAGTAAACATTCGAGAAAAAACAAGTGTGTTTCCCGCAAATCTGTTGTTGCATTTGTCAGTTACGTCACTTCCTATCAAGCATCTAGTTTCTTACACAAAAATGAATGAAACAACACATGCAGATAAATAACAAGAGCTGTCATAACGACAGCGTGATCGAACATTCTTCATTTTTGATTGCACAATGTACAGTGTCTGTCAGCCACATAAAATAGTGACAACAAAGTCATGTTTACAATTGAATATATGTAGTTCGTGTATAGAAAATGTAAACTTAAACGTGAAAATTAAAACAATAAATAACAACATGCAGAGAAAACTAAATTATTAAAATGTTTACCAATTAGTTTACTTTAATTAAATTAGCTTTGAAAGCAAGTTCAGCACTTAAGTTACATGTACACTATACTTCACAATACTTCCTTAAAAACTCATGATTTTATGCAGAAACCATTTTTCTAGTTTGAGTAACAATAACCTTGATCCAACTGACCCCAAAAAGCAATCCTACACTATTTTTGCATGTCAGCCGTCTACAAATAGAATGTCATCACATTACATCCATCGAAACTAAAAGTTATGTAGAAGCAGTGATACGGAAATGTTGGACGTTAACATTTTTGTATGTACCAAAAGGGACATAATTATGTTAAACTGAAGGTCCTAGTTATAGAACTTGGTCAGTGACCTAGCACAATGACCCGAACACATTTACAGTCAACACAGAGATAGAGATGAAATAGAGATGTCGCACGTTTACCTCAAGCGACGCAGACATTTTGGTGAGAAGTATTGCACGGACTTTTCGATGAAAAGTCCAGCTCAGAACAAAAAGAAAAACTAATATGTTTCATTTACTTTCACTTTCATGTGAAACAAACGTATAAAACACGCACTAAATTTAAAACATGCTGCAAAATTCGTGCAACTTTGTTACTTTAAATTGCTTTAAAGAGCTTATTGAAAATGTTACGACGACGTTCATTTTCATATGTGAAAATGATTGCGGTCTCATTGGCTGACTGATTGACAATCAAAATGTGATTCCTCCTGCGTCTAATTTTATAGATAAACCATATACCAACGCGCAGAGTAGCAAAATGAAGATCCGTGGCCCTGTGGTAGTGCACTTCTTACAACATCTATTAATGGCTGCGTCAATTATCTTATACACTTATCCGCTTATCGTATTTTGGGATGTGACGATTAAACGAGATGCACTATACAAGGTCTTCAAATCGTATCTTGCACTTTCCCCATGCAATCAAATTTACTCTTCGGCTAGCGACTTTGGGGATATAATTTCGATGCACTCAGTAAACGTGAACATACTTAAACATTTTCCGCATAAGCTGCTACCCGGCAGCTGCTACCTCCCCCCCCNAAAAAAACTCTCAAAATTGTTTATTTGTAATTCACAATAACAAAACTATATATATATAGTTAGTAAGTTAGCTAATACATCTTAAACAATTTTTGATACATCAACAATTACGCTTTCAAAAAGTGAGTAGTAGACAGATCAATCAAAAAACTATTGGCAGTACATTAAAAGCAAATGTGCATGCGCCTTTTTCACGGATAGGCAGCAACTTAACCACTTATGCTATTTCATCAGGCAACATATTAATTGACACAGTTTGATCCCTGTCATGTTCACATGTAAAGTGAGGCATTTGAGACAATCTTAACTCAATACCAATAGGCGCATGCGCGCAGTCTGTTTAGTTTCTACGATGTCAGATATAGACACGCAAGGTTAAGTGCTCTCATAAGCCTGACCAGACGTTGCGAATGTGCAGGCTGAGCTTGAGCTACGCTTGCTGCATAAAGCATAAGACCCATTTTCGCAAAACGCGGCTCATTTCTTAGACAAGCAAGTAATACTAGTGAATAAATGTACTTAGCTCTGACAACAACACAAATATTGTCTTTACAATGAAATCAAAACAAAAAAATATTACTAAAGAAATTCAGCAGTTTATCTTAATATGAAATCGCACTGCGAAGATAGTATAACAGATTGACATATAAAGGCAAGCTCTTAACGAAAACAACTTGGGGAGTAAAATCAACTAGTCTTTTTGAAAACAGAAACCAGCTTCACATATTCACATGTAATGAACACTTTTATCTTGAAATGTAATTTAGCATGAAGTACAAGCTATTATAGAGTCGATGAAATGTTTACAAATAAACGTTCAACTCATAAGGAAAAAGGAATATAACGCATGCATCCCTCGTATAACAACTCTTAACAGACGAGGATTGGTGTGTTGTTTTCTGTTAAGGCATATACAGACTAAACGGCTTCCACATTAACCGTACGCTCATTGGGTTACAAATCGATCATAAACCCTGACGAATTATGCGACCACGTTAGATTTGTATTTGTATCACAAAGGCTACTAGCAGAGTCCAGCATACATGGAACTAATGTAACACTCGGGATTGGTTACAAGCGCCCACGTGTTCACATATACTTTTATCGCGAAATGTTAATATTTTGTTTGCTTCAGCATTACATCATCATTTTGTCTGTTCATGAACATTATATGATCAATAGATCAGTAGATACAGTTTTACAAGTTTGCCATCACAGGCAAGTGCAAAACAGTGTGCTAAAATAAGTATACATAACAATAATTATCCCACACAATAAATATCAAACAACATACCGACGATAACTCACTCTATATACTTGAGAGTTACAGTTGCAAGTAAAAATGTTATTGATCAATGTTATCGTTTTACATCAACATACTATGATATAAATTAAGTTGAATTTTTTTATCGACACCCTTCCACAATCATCCTCTTGCTAACCTCCTGCTCAATCTCCAGCATACGTCTACTTGTTGCCTGAATAACAACATCTGTATAAACATCTACGCAACGGACAAGTCTGTTTATGGATATCAGCTACAGCATCTCCAGCTCTATTTTCCTACCGCTGTACCAGCGTAGTGGTTCAGGGCAATAAGGGCTTGTCGTATATTCGGTAGTCTCAATATGATCCTCGGACCTTCGTTAATTATTTCATTAATAGTAGCCATCCAAGTAAGCTGCTGTTCATACTCCAGATCACAGGCTCCCATCAGATTTCGCTCTGGGATCATGTAATATGGCAGCTCTCTCTTATCGATAGCGACTCTAAGCGCTTCCAATCCTTCCAGTGAAATAGACTTCTTTCATGAAACAATGATTGTATGTTATTTTCTGCCATCAATAATACAATATTTTTCACAATGAACGATGTAACCTCTTTCTTGCGTGGTTTCAAAACATCTTTCTTCACCATTTTAAATAAAATGTATAGTTTTACCCGAGTGTCATTAAGATTGTGCACCAGTTCTCCGGTGTTGAATCAAATTCTCCATTCAACATGTTCATAATCACCACCTTTAAATCCAACAGGAGCAACAACTGCTCCTAGTGATACAGCCTCCTGAACAACTTTTGGTGTTGGCCAGTTGCGGGGTCTTGCCGCCCATCTTGTTAGGATGCTGGGGCAATAAAACGGTAGCGCGTGTACCATATCATGGTGTAATGCAGCAGAAACTGTACTAGGCGTTTACGGTCCGGCACGCTCATGCTGTACCATGCCTTCCGCCACTTCAACTTTCGAGCACGCATCAACATATAAGCTACTGCTCAAGAGCGCTCGACCATATCCATAATCACACAACGAATTATACACGTTAATGGGAATAAGTGTACCGTATCTTACTGTAGCATTATACAATATCCGGGGTAACTCCTACGACTGCACGCTTTCAATATGCTTGTCTCCTCATGAATGGTACCTGGATAAACATCATCTTCTATACAGAGGACAGCAAGTAAGACCCTCAGCCTTGCTTCCCGTGTTGATCCACGTTGACATACCACGCAACCGCACAGTCATCAGCCTGCTCCACCTGTTGTCCTTGCCTGTCGAATGTGAGGCCCATATTCTAGAACATTCAGTATAGAACAGGTCTCTTCAGCGACATGATCATACTGAAACTGAAATATGTTTCAATTAAATATATGCAGCGTGATATATAAAGAATAACATGTTACTGTCCCACCGTTTCAATTTATACTACGGCAAGTGAGGGTTGGAAAAAATAACGGCGAGGCTTTCCAGGCCAATATTTGTTTTGTATATAAATGCACACATTAAAAAAATAAATAATAACATATAATCGCTTACGAAGCTTCATTTTTAGCGAGATTGTTATTGTAGTATTGACGTTTACGGAGTAATAATGAGATCATGAGCATTCGGGCTTAATATTTAATAATGTTCTTGCTGTTTGTGTTTATTTTGTGTCTAAAATATCATATATCTTGATATCAAAGTGTTTGATTTGTTGATTATGATTCGATATTTACCGAAAATTATCCTAAACTCGGTGACGAGTAATAAAAAATAATGTTACACCAACGTTATTGACTTGATTAATACAACTATATTAATCAGGCAGCGTTGTAACAGGCAGATATCAGAGTAGTGTTATGTAGACAAATAAAGATAAATTAATCGTTTTAAAATATCCAACAAAAAAGATTAAAATGTATATACATGTTATGCAACAAACTGAGTACTCGTAAGTCCAATGTATTTTAACATCGACTGCTTCAATATATCAATTCAATGTTAAGAAATAAAATACCGTCTTCATGACCTAGCGATTCGATCGTCCGTTTTTTAAAAGGGGTAGTTTGGACTCGCAAGTGTCCTTTACAATCAGCTGTTTCGATAGCCTTCCTGCAGACGACCAAGAATATAGGATACTGGAAAATAAGTTAAAACTTATGTGTTATTGTCGAAATGGTTATATGTTTTGTTTTATTTATAAAACGTTCAAATATATTATTGTCAGTAAGCCTATGTTATACACATTTAATAAGCAATTATCAGTGCATACATATTTTTATGACTTTTTGCTTTAACAAAGAATGGCAGAAATCAAAGCAAAATCACCCTGCTGTCAATAGGTTTATAAAGGTTGACAGAACAGTTTTTCCTATATATAGACATATGGAAATAAATGCCTGTTCAATAAATATGCATGGACACAAATTCATTAATGTAATTACTACATTAAGATCAGTCTATTCAAAAACACAACTTATATATTTTACGTGAAACCTTTCAACTTTGCAAACGTCTATACATAGTTGGAACAACTTTGCAAAAAAACACTATGACATATAACACATTACTCGTAATTTTTCGAATGTTAAACAAAGTTCATAGCGCGTTATAGTTTAAGTTTCATTTACAAATATGAAGTCCTGGTGTAAACTAGATGTCTTTCACCGTGCTGATAACGCGGATTAAAGGCATATACGCCCACACTTATAACAGTACTTTTGTCCTTGAATTGATTTCCCCTAATTCCAATGTGTAATGTCATAGGCCTATATGAAGGTTGTATTGTGAAAAAGAATAAACTCAAAATGAAACTGTTGTAGTTGGGTGTTTTGTTTAAAGATAATTTACTCAGCCCAAACATGTCAACAGCTTTTCAAATCTGATTGCTAAGGGCTTGTTGAATAAACGCCCTTTATTTAACATTTACCTGGAATTATTTGTGTTTCAGCATTTAAATATCACATCTAGAACAAAAAGTAACACTCACTCCTGAAAAGTACATTTTTGTTTTAACTTAAGTCTAATTAACAAAATCGGTGTCATGTGTAATGTACGTTTACTCGTTATTAATATTATCTTAAAACTTAACTCATAAACTTACAGCACTGTAATCATCGTACAATAAGTTAATAGTTGTTACTTGTAAATTTCGAGCAGACATCGAACGTCAATATTCAGAGTACGTCTGCACAATTGAAAGAGGGACTTACGTGTGGACTTTGTCCGTTGATCGCCTGACTGTTTATGTAATCACGCCGGTCGTCTTAGATAAGAATTTTACTTCCGTAATCGCATTGCCGAGATACGCCGTGTTTGTTCGATTCGATTATCGCTTGTAATCACTAGATCCCAGCATACTTTGGTCGTCCCACACCGTGGAAAGATAGCATATCCCAAAGTAAATATTTGAATTAAATGATACGTTCGTAAGAGCTTACGAATTACATTTGGCATGTAATATAAGAATGGCAAAGTCTATTGATATTGCGATGTGTATACATGTTGAAATAATGGTCTGTTTAATTTGAGTCCTAATATGAAATGTCAAATTAAAACTTTGTATGAAATACACTTCAATTGGGCGCATTGTACAAAATAACGCGTTATATATAACTCGTAATGTATTTGCGACATCACTTCTGTGAACGATGTACATGTATACTGATTATAAAGTCAATCCGTGTCATTTGAGATTCATACTACGTTCAATTAGTGTAAATGCAAATTACTTCCTTAAACTTCACATTCGCACTTCTTTTCTTTTGTATTCGCTACATCAATTTTCTTTCAGTGTTGAACTTTTTTATTAATGAAAAAACTCTGTTTGTATGTTTCATGTTTCATGCCGTCGATAATCTTTATGATCACCATAATCGAAACTGAAGTTGAAATGTCTTATGTTCGGCAAATCATTAACATGCTACCGGCATTCAAAAGAAAGTTTGTATTATCGATGTCACCTGTTTATAAAGGTTCTTACTGGAAATATGTTTACAAGCAACACAACCGTTACTTTAATCAGTTAATCCATGAAAACAAGTTGCAAAACGCAATCAATACACTATTACAATGATATCAATAATGGTAACATTTGTATGCAATCATACTACTATCGATAGTATGTCTGAGACGGCTTTACATTAATGACAATTCGAGAGGAAACGCAACATCTAACTAGAAATGGCGCGGCAGCTGCCGACGCGTATCCCTACACCGCATGTTGTTATATATATATATATATATATCAGTACNTGACTTCGACCCTTAAAATGCTGATCTCGGCACACAAGCTAATTACCGAAGCTCACTGCTCCATCAATTTTAAACCGATTTGCAAACCCTTGGTATTTTTTCATTAATAAAAAAGTTGACTTCGTACTAAAGGAATAAATTGTTGCCCGTTCGCACAAGTCTATCGTTAAGCGGTCAGCAAACAGCAAACTTGCAAAAACATTTACTAAAATCGATATGGTTACCACGAAAATACATTGCAAACATGCATACTTTGGGTTGACAGTCATTCAACTGTAGTTACACATCTTATACAATAAGAATATAATAACATTTACTAACATCAAAATACATGTAACTCCAAATCCAATCTTCTGCGATGAAATCAGTGTTTACACCAGTAGACAGGAAAGCCACACCTCCGTTATTAACAATGAGATCACAGCTGTGTGTAGAAATATTTCCGAGTCAAATATAAGTTGGAAAGCTGATTTTCGCAACAGATTGGATTTGGAAGGATATGTATTAGTTGTTTATTAAAATGTGCTTACATTGT
This sequence comes from Dreissena rostriformis, assembly GCA_007657795.1. Lineage (NCBI taxonomy): Eukaryota > Metazoa > Mollusca > Bivalvia > Myida > Dreissenidae > Dreissena > Dreissena rostriformis. The sequence goes on from VMBQ01002738.1 coordinate 88,156, forward strand.
TTTGAAAATTGTACCTCCAGTTGTAAAATATGGTCAAAATCTCGCCTTGTGATATAATGATCACGTTTCTAGTATCAATGAAATCAATGAAGATACTTTGACTGATCACCATTCTACTTACATCACGTCCATAAATTCAAGCAAATCATTTATCATCTAGTTTGCTAGACTTTATTGCGAGAATAAATGTTGTTATAAATATGCAAATTCATTTTGTCCTCGACTCTCTATGTTCATTTCATTGACTTATAATTACTATTCTGATTAATAAATGTCATTTTTATTCATACGTATTTACAACCTTTAAAGAAATACCTCCACATCATTCATTTCTCTGTCGAGTGTAACAATAAACAGTTTACTTACTCGTTTGCTACGCTATATTTTCCGAATTGAACGTTGTATCCGTAGGTGAAATAAACGTTAATTTCTGCTCCTTTCTGGCGATTTTACTTAGTCATAAACATTCCGTTCGATTCAGGGCACTCGATATATCTACGAAAAGCACCGACGTGAAAAATGCTAAGTATATGCTTTCCGGTGGTTTATAGCGAAATATCAGTGAATTAAAACTGATAATTCACTGTTTTAAAAAGTACAACATATTTTTTTTGAAGAAATAACATCATTATTCAAGCGAAATTCTCTAGTTAAACTCATTTACAATGTAAATACACGGTGAAAAAAAAACCCGTTAAATAACAGTTTTTTAGATTCGATGAAATATCGATTTTAATTCACTCGTGATCAAAAAAAAAATGTATTCACTCGTGGCTGGGTCACTTGTGAAAATATTATTTTCTATGATCACGCGTGAATTAAAATCGATATTCCAATAAATTTAACACAAATCCTCTATATATTGACTTCGACAGATATTTTATTGATATATATTCCTTAATAAGTAAACGTTATAGTTTTTGTAAAAGGCGTGTTTACGATTTAACACCATTTGAACAGACGGTAAGGAATGACACCGATTTGTTTTTAATAAATCCTTTTCCGATTTGTCCAACAGGAAACAAACAAACCGGTATTTGTATGCTTTCTGTACGCGAACCTCAATCATATGCGGTACGTTCGTAACGGTCAATATTTATGGCTTCGTATATGAGAAAAATCAAGATGATTTATATATTCACACGGAAGTTTTCTTCGGAGTCAATATTCATTCTGAAAATAATACAAACATAAACTATGATATACATGTTATACCCTGTGTAAACCAAACGACACAATATGTAGGGCCTACTAGTTAATAACCTTTTGAAGATAAACACTACCGCAGAACACGGTTTGGATATAGGGAAATCGAAAGTAGGTTCATATAAAAATGGCGTCCTCGTTGGAAACACCGCATCACAAAGGTTCAGACGTTGTTTACGAAGTGTGTTGCATAATATGCGAAGATGATGGCATACATAAAGAAGGACGGTTTCATTGTCAGAAATGTTCAAAATATTTCTGTGACAGTTGTGTGTTAACACACAATAAGTTTCACAAGGATCATTCAGTAATTGAAAAAGGGGACGGTGACAACTGGCCTGTAAATCAAACAGTAGATGATGCACTGGAGTTATGTGAGGAACACACAGCTGAGAAACTGACGATGTTCTGCGAAGACGATAAAAAGCTGCTCTGTCACGTCTGTCATCTTCTTTATCACAAGTAATTGACTAAATAAGACGAATCGCTATTAAGTATAAACACATAGGCCAAAGCAACTGTTTGCTTCTTAGCTCGCTTTGCTTAAATAATAGTAGTAAAAGTTTCAATAATTTAGAGATAAATTCAAGGTTCCGGTGTGGAACCTGTCCATAATGGCACACCTGATCAGTAATGGTCCGAGAAACATTACTCGCCAGGTATGCTATTATAAACTGTTGTACCACCGGTGCTGAGTTTAAAGTTTGTATTGCATATATTTGTATTGTGCGATTTTTTACACTATGGTATGTTCAAGAAACACGTAGATCTGTTTATAGTTTACCAATCTATGGATTGTTATTCAATGTTCTTGGTTGACGAGGTAAAAAAAGGATCCCAATAAGCTAGCTTAAATACTTTTGTAGTATTGACAGGACCCGATTTTAGTTTCAAGTTATTTCTGTTAGCATAGCTAAGACAATTGTTGTCTGAAGACTCAACCTAAACAACTTTCATTTTCTCCGTATGGCCCTTTATTCCCACACCTTTTTACATCAACATAGTTTGAGTACTTTTTTGAGTTGCCACAGGATACATATCCAGATCTTAGTTTTCAATTACTTCAGTTAACATATAAGCAACAACAATTTCATTTTTGTCTGAAGTACAGAATGAAATAAGATGCATATTGCCCATTAGGCCTTCTATACACATTACAAGCTGCATCACTCTAGCTTAAGTACTTTTTGAGTTGTCGCAGAATCCTGATTTAAGTATTGATTTAATTTCTGTAACCATTGCAACCAAAAAATTTGAGAACAGATGGACGGACATACAGACGAACAGATTGTGGATAAAACTACTACTACTACTACTGCTACTGCTGCTGCTGCTACTGCTACTTCTGCTGCTGCTGTTGCTGCTGATACTGCTACTGCTACTACTACTTCTTTTACTACTACTACTACTACTTAAACTACTAATAATACTAATACTACTACTAATAATAATAAAAATATAAATAAAATAATAATAATAATAATAATAATGATGATGATGATGATGATGATGATGATGATGATGATGATGATGATGATGATGATGATGNAATAATAATAATAATAATAATAATAATAATAATAATAATAATAATAATAATAAAAATAATGATTATAACATATTATATATAATAAAAAGCATAATGGATTATTAATTGGTGTTATAAATAAATATGTTTCAGGCAATGCAGTCGTGTAGTTTTATTGACTGACAAGGTAAAATCTTTCACACGACCCTTGGACGTAGCCCAAATGAAGACAAGCATTGAATCATGTATGGAACGTCTAGAGGATATGGTAAAAATTGGAGAAAATCATATTTTGTCCCTCCAAACGTCATACGAAAAAGTGTTACAAGAAATAGTTGATGCACGTCAACTAATCAACGACAATTAAGACCGACTGCAACACAATACAGAACAAAAGTTGGAAGAGTTGTATTCAACATTAAAGAATTCTTTGGAAAATAGAAGAAAACACTGCACTGAATTTATTTCAAAGATAAAGGGGCATAACATTAAGGACATACACAAAAAGTCACCTGAGCAATCGTTTATTATGTACAGAAAATGTTTAGACCAAACAACTTCGGGAGATTTATTTCTTCGAAAAGCAACTTCAAATGTAGCCATTGAATTTCAACACAACAAGGACTTGGAGCAGTTTCTTGCTTCTTGTACACATTTCGGAAGAATCGAAAGTCGCGAAGCGGTGTCACATCACGCCGTTGACCCTAACAAGGTTGTGAGCATTCAAGGCAAGTCGCAACACAACGTGCGAACGACGACTGATATGAGCAACTGTTGCATTATCGGTATATGCGAGTCTTCTAATGGGGAATTCATAATTGCTGACTACAGCAATATATGTGTGAAACTCCTGGATCGGGCGTACAATTTGATAGACCAAATACAACTACCTACTTCTCCGTGTTCCATGTGTAATGTATCCACCAATGAGATTGCGGTCACTGTATGCAACGGTAAATCTTTTAATGAGATTCATGTTCTACGAGTCGACAAAGGGAGGATTTTAAAACTGAATCGTCTACAACTGAACCATTTCTGTTACGGTATTGCGATTCATCGGGGCGACTTGTTTGTAACGTCCGGTACTGCATTGTGTCGATACACCATGAATGGGCGGCTAGTGAAGACTTTATATGAGGATACATCACGAGGAGACGCTGGTAACTTGCTACGTTTAAATTTCTTTACCCATCACAATAGGTACATTCAAGTGATTATATGCCCTTAATCTGTAACAACAAGCTTTCAATAATGTTAAGTGTTTTGTATGCCCCAAATATCTGCAGATGCCGAGAGGCATATAGCGATTTGTTTTGTCCGTTTTTCGTTCGTCCGACTGTCCATCCATTCGTATAATGATAACCCAAAATGACACGTTTTGTCTAAAATTAAAAATGCGTTCTACAAATGTTTCATACTTGCCTTGATGATGTCTTTGAACACTGTCAACATACCCAAAAATAAACTCATTTTAACCTTGACCTTGGCCTTCTATGAAATCAGACTTATTAAGAATGTCTAAATTCTTAATTAATCCAACCCTTGATTAATCATTGATCGTTTGTCATCACGATCAATACCGCTTGCGATAAAGCTTTCATTCTTGCATGGATGTTATTTATGAAAACTATTAATACACCCATATAATCTGATCTAATGTTGACCTTGAAATCGACCCACTTTTAAACTAAACTTATTTAAAAATGCCCATTAATCAATATTTAGAAGGCTGTAACTGGGGGTAGATATAGTGCTAGTAGAGTTCTTTTTACATCCACACCACGCGCAAAGTCGGATATGACCTTAGTAAGAAAATGGAATATTAAATGCTGGCATGTGTTAAACATATATAATATACGTATTAGTAAAGTGACAGTTGTTTTAATGATGTTGCTATTTATTATGAAATATTGTTTTTATGGTTTTCATATAGTCATTATTGCATGAATATTGTCAGCTAGTTTGTTATGTTGATTATCGAAAATGTATCGAGCTTGTATGTACAAATTTACAAAATACTCTACCCCAATAAAAAACGATTGGGAAATTAAATTTAACGTCAGGTTTGATCTAATTATCGACTTATTTCTTAACAATAAGCAATCTGAAGCTGTTTGTGTCCGTAAGTCAGTATGATGTACATGATTAGTTGCAGGAGTTGGAGTGAGCCCTGATGGGGAGAAGATCTATGTGACGGAAACTACCGATGGCAAGCTCCTCAGACTGAACAGGGATGGAGCAGTTACATCCACTCTTCAGGATCCTGCATTTATAACGAACTATTCATATCCTAACTTATACGTGGCAGCCACAGGCCAGGTATTTGTCCCAGGTAAACAATATGTAAGTCAAGTTTACACGGACGGCAAAAAAGTTCTTAATACCATAAAACTTGATTCGTCAAACCCTACCTCTGTCTACTTCAATGAAGGCACAAACAAAATGATTGTTGGATTTTTGTGGAACGAAAACATAATTGAGTTCAAAACAAAGTTGTCCTGACTTTCTTTTCAATTTTTTACTTTTGTGTACAATTGTTAGAGCATTACAGTGCATTATACGTACTTATATCCTTTTGGTATAATGTTGGCATGTATAAACAATTCATGCTTATGAGTTTGCTTTAAGTTATACTGATTTTAAATGCTTATATTTATGAACCTAACCTGTTCTAAACATAGCAACATGTTGGTTATTACTACTTCTTTCTTTTTTCACTCTTAACTGGTTTGCCCGAATTAAACAAATACTTTCTTGTTCCACGATTATACCAAATATGTAGTGTCCGCCATTGTTGTCTCTATCCAACATTGCTTCATTTCCACATAGTTGTTCCACATGAGTATGTTTGTACCTATCTTCATTATCGTTCGTCCAATCCCTCTCTGCAAGTGGTGAGTGTAACCGGTTATTTTGTATATGCATACGTGTTTTGTGATTTATAAAAAGAAGTAATGCATTTAACATGATTTTTTTTATAAAATGATGAAATCATTTTGCATCAATGTGTTGTATATAAAAGTAAGTTATGTCTATTGCATTCAAACAATAAACATTCGAAAAACAATTGTGTTTTCTGCAGATCTGTTTATGCCTGTGTCAGCTGAACATTTCCTATTTAACCAGAGCTGTCTTCAGACGGCGCGCTACTCTATTCTTCCGCTTCAATAGTATAGTGTACATTTTCTGTCAGTCACCTGATATAGTGACCACAAAGATAAACTTGAAGTTGAGTATCTTTAGTAGCTGTATATTTTTATAAGCTAAAGGCTAAAAAAATGTAAATTAAACAAGGCTTGTCACCATAGGATGACATATGCCCCATTTTTCCAAATTTTTCTAAACCTAAACGCAAAGTGTTTTTTTCCATATTTTTCGAAACCTAAACGCAAAGTGTGACGGAATTTTAGACAGACAGACAGACGGACAGTGCGATAACTATATGCCCACCTTAGGGGGCATAAACAACAAATTAGACCATGCCAAGAAACTAGATTTTCAACTATATACGTATTAGTTTAGTTCAATTTAATTAAGTTTGAAAGCAAGTTCAGCATGTGAGCACGGACAGTTACAGAAATATGTACTTGTTGCACGAAAACCGCCACCTGAGTTTGATAACTTCTAAAAGTGACATAATCCTGATACAGAGCTGGGGACAGTTAAAGATCTTTTTTGGTGAATGTTCGTATAGACCCTGAACTCATATGAAATATTTTATTTCAAAACCGGTAGTAAGTAAAGAGATATGGAGTAGTTGCACGCAAAATGTGCAGGTCCGAAATATGGAACTTTGTCAGTTACCTCGCACAAAGACCAAGAAGTTTAAAGTTTTAATAGTAGAAAAAAATATAGGAAGCCGTTGAAGGTTTACCGTAAACCATCTCCAAGTACAAAATAGGGGCATTATTCTGCTAAATTGAAGGTAGGTGTTATTGAACTTGGTCAGTGACCTAACACAATAACCCGAAACACCGTTTGTATAGTTAAATACGTTTGCGATGGTCTTGCACAAGAAACAGTCCCTTTGGTTCAAGATCAAGAATGGAACTCGAGGTCCAATGTCAAAAATAAGGAAACAACACATAAAGCGTTGTTCAAATTATAAATTTAGCTTTGTCAAGTATGGATTGAATTTCAAGTAACTTCATAGAAGTTATAAGCATACTGGACCAGAGTGTCAATCTCAAGACGCAGGTCCCTAGGTCCAAAAACAAGGTTCCAATTCAAAGTCAAAGGAACAAGGTAAAACTATCTTGCCCAGCTAGCATGAATGAAAGTATAAATAACACGGCACAAGTGATAAGACGGTATGTTACACCGGAGTGACACCAATACAAGATCCCTTGTTCAACGTTCAAATTTACATTGCAAGATCGTCCAAAGCACTTTGTTCGAGATTAACGCTGGCAGCATGGATGTTTTTTTCAAGTTTAGTTAGACGTTTACAACAAGTGAACAATTTCAAGAATTTCGTGTACACATGAATACAATAGAAATGAAAGTGAAGATAGAGAGGCGTGGTCTAAGATTCATTGTACGTCGTTTTGTTTGTTACATCAGTTACAACGATTCAACTCCCAAATATTTCAAAATAAGCAAACTGAAAACCTGCAGATTTTTACCGACCCTGGTGAGTCAAAGGCAAAGCTCTGATTTTGGCGTCCAGAGGGCCTCCCCGGAAGCTTCCGAGACATTGCAAAATAACACAATGATTTTACACACGCTGTAAAAGCAGTCCGATTCATGTCCGATGCGTTTTTTTTACAAGAACACATACATGTGTTCGTTAAATTATGCTTTTTACTCAAAAGCTATGAAGTAGTATTTTCATTATTTTATACAGGAGATAAAAACAGAAAAATACAAGATCTCGTGAATCGCGTTATGTTTATTAAAAANAAAAAAACATCAAAACAACGCATGATTAAAATACCGTAAACACAATATCAACATATCGTTATAATGATAAAAACTATTCAAAACATTTCTCACTTCATCGACAGATATAACTTGAACAAAAAACATGCATGGCTTGACACAAAATGTCAGATCATGTTCCTGTATAAAAATTTGCTGTCAACCAGTGAGTGATTTAGATGTTGTAGAAACGTTTGAGCAATATATTTTTCATTAATGAAACAACTGCAATAGTAATATATTAGTTACCAGAGTGATATCATAAAGCTGTATGTGCAAAAGAAAAAAGAAATATTACTTTTTTACTCCCTGTTTTTCCAAAGTCTGTTTAATTAATTTCCTCGGCGATCTATTGAATACATTGAACTGCCTACAGATAGATCTTTTTATTTCATAAGGGTTGGGTCATTGTATTTCCTATACATACTATTTTAATTTATATCAGGTTATTAAGAAATTATGTTAATCTCTTGCACAAATCATGAAACAATTAAATTGTTAAATGATTACGTAAATTATAAAAATTCTTACGTTTAAAATCATGTTCAATATTCTAAAATAACAGCTGTCAGTATTTGAGCAGGGTATTTTACACCTGCTTAAATAAGTTCTTTCTTATTTACGTGTGATTATACATCATTTATGTCCATTGCGATTTGGTAATGAGTCAAATGTTTCAACATATGTTTATCAGATTTAAATCTCTTGGATATACGGCCATTTAAAGCAAGTATTATACAACTAGATGGGGTTTAATAACATGAATGTTTATGTGAAGAGAACTGTTTAAAAACCCTTTAACAATCATATAATACAATTGTACATATTTTGTAATTAACATCGTTCATGTTTGTATGGTACTAGTTACATGTAATAGAACGCCTCTGCACTTTTGGTGAAAACTGTAAAACGTGTCATTTAAAAACTGTTTCTCAAATGTGCATCATTCATGCAAAAACAATAATCAAATAGCATTTCAATACATGTGTATACATGTAAAAAACTCATCTATATAAGAAATCATTTCCAGATAAGTTGCATGAGGACAACTGAACTCATCACTTTTTTGCGATAATTTTAAAACAAACTTGAGAATTGTTCAGTATACAGTAATTAACTCGCAAATTCCATAACAAACGGAACCCTACTAGCTTTACTAACGTTCCAATCATATAAACTTAAGAAGTTTTTAACTTATCTTGTAAACACATTTTGCTTTTAAACCAATAACATAATCATCCTTGGTGAAACTCTGTTCAGTAACTGCTAAACTATCGCCTGTTCTAGTACAGGTCTTTTCACAGCGAACCTTGCAAAATAAAACATGGCGAGATCTATGGTCTTATACTTGGAGTAATAAATATACTCGAACAGTGCGCGTCCTATAGCCAGCCCCTGTTGCATGCCGTGTCCGCGCATGCCGTTGGCGAACAGGAAGTTACGGTACTCAGGGTGTGAGCCGATGGTGAGATTCTGGTCGACTGTGTTGTAGTCGTAGTAACACGCCCATATATATTTGACCTGAATGAAAATGCAAATTTGGTATAGAGACTGACAATGCTTATACGTGAGCTTATTTCACAACATATACCTGCTCATTATATGTATGTTTCACAATGATCATAACATTATCACAAAGATGCAACTGTTCAGTAAGTCTTTTGTGAGGATTATAATATCAAAACGTAAGGTGGGTGTTTTTATATCTCTATTTTGACCTTGAATTGTGACCATAATCAAAAACTTGGCGTCGCATGAATATTTGTGGTAAGTTATTTTAAAATTGCACGAAAATGACAAAGTTATAATCCGGACAAGCTTGGGCACAAACACGCACGCACACATACTGCACCTGTATGACTGCTGTATAAAGATTTCCGCAAAGGACTCGAAAAAAACCACATGAATCCAACGGCAACCGTTTATTATGGTTTAAACGTCCGCTAAGGTATTTGCCTAATCTACTTAGGTTTAATAGGTGAAGAATCGCAAACAGATTACGGAATCAGCTTTTCAACGGTGTACTGTCGAATATAAGGAACAATTATCAGTTTACTTAATCGTTTGCTGTGTTGAATAGTCAGTATTGTTAGTTGTATACGTAGGTGAATTAAACGTTATTGTCTATTCCTTTCTGACGATTTTGCTTAGCCATACACATTCTGTGTAATTCAGGTCACTTGATATGACCTAACATGCACCGACCAGAAACATGCCCATTGAGTTTGTTAGATATTTGAATTATTTATTTTCCGAAATAAGAAAACGTTATTGTTCTGTTTATTTATTGTTTATGGGTGAAAAGTGCTTTTATAATTTAACCCCATTTTAACACGCTGTAAGGGATGAAACCGATTTTTTAAACTTCATCCAACATGTAACAAATATCTATACCGATATTTGTATGCTTTGTATACACAAATCGCGTTCATATACGACACGCTGGTGCCGGTCAATATGGCTTCGTTTTTATAGAAAACCCCAGATACTTTGCATATTTCCACTTAAGTTTCGATGTTCGTAACGATGTTTTCAAATTGCCTGTAAATAAGATATACTTTTCGCATGATACATCATTAGAGAAATGTGTTTTGTTATTGTGTGAAAATATGTTTATAATAATTATAAAATTGAACTTTTAATACAGGTACACAGTTATTATATCACCAGTTTTCTTTAGAGCAAATATTTATTCTGGCAATAATACAGAAAAAAAGCTATCGTATAACACGATGCGTAAACCAAACGACAAAGTATGTCAGGCCTCTATGTAGATAATCTATCGAAGATGCACACTACCACAGTACCCATTATGAATATAGGGAAATCAAAAGTAGGCTCATATAGAAAATGGCGACCATGTTGGAAACATCGCAGCACAAAGGTTCAGACGTTCTTTGCGACGTGTGTTGTTCAATCTGCCAAGATGATGGCATACATACAGAAGGACTGTTTCATTGTCAGAAAAGTTCAAAATATTTTTGTAACAGTTGTGTTTTAACGCACAATAAGTTTCTAAAGGATCATTCAGTATCTGCAAAAGGGGGAGGCGACAACTGGTCTGTAGTTAAACCAGTGGATGATGCACTGGAGTTTTGTGAGAAGCACACAACTGAGAAAATGACGATGTTCTCTGAAGATGATGAACAGCTTCTCTGTCACGTCTGTCATCTCCGTAGTCACAAGTAAGCAATACATAAATAATAGTAGATATGTTATTAATTGTTTAGGGTCTTCTTTTTGAATATGAATTCGGTTTTATTTGGGTCTCCAAGGATGTTAGTGATATTGATCTAGTCATTCTCCAATTTAAACAACGTCTGACTGATTGTGCGACTCAAACATGGCACGAAAACATAAATGACTCTTGAAGATGTGATACTTACAGGCAATTTAAAAGTTTGTTAAACACAAAACGATATTTGGACATTTAGTCTATCAGCCAGATGGGTTGGGGTGTACCACTAAGGGGGGCAAAACAACACTTATCTTACTTGATTGTATACTCAATTAAAAGAAACAAAATGTGTGATAACAATCTCAGTTGGGCAGCTATAAGTTATTATTGGGCTGTTTCTATGGCAACCGTCTGGCTTTGACTAAATAGCTAGTTAAGCTAGTATAATTCTCAATTATTTCTTCAAAATTGGTTCTGGAAAAAAAGTTTTGTGTTTAAATGAAGATTATGATTATAACCTAGTATGATCTTCAGTTAAATATGTAAACATTAGTACATTTGCATATCTATGAATATTAATGAGATTGCAAGAAAAGGTCCTAAAAACTAGCGAACCTCCAAAATAGTAGGGTCAATATATGAAACAAATACCTTGAACCACAAAAAATTGCTACAAAAGGTATTTTAACTGAACCTGGTAGGGTAGAAGCTTCTTTAAAACATATCAAAAGTTTACCACAATCGGACCTCCGGATTTTTTTTTCAAGATGGCCGCCAAGATAGCCGCCAATGCCTATTAATGATCATAACTATTTATATGTAACTTTACAATCAAATTTGATGGATTTGGTGTCTATTCCTATGTTTCAAGGGGCAAAGAACACATAAAGATCATCAGACATTGTTAAAATGTACAATAGTACACACAAATCCAACATGGCGTCGAAAATGGCCGTCAAGTTGGCCGCCAAAATCTATATATGATCATAACTATGTAAATATCCACTCAAATTTGATTATTTTGGTGGCTATATATGGGTGTCAAGGGGCTAAGAACACATTGAGATCATCCTACATTGTATAAGTTTATTATATTACACCAAAATCCAAAATGGCGTCCAAAATGACCGCCAAGGTATCCACCAAAACCTATAAATGATCATAACTATGTAACTATCCACTAAAATTTGGTGGATTTGGTGTCTATACAGACGTTTCAAGTTGCAAAGAACACATAAAGATCATCAGACATTGTTTAAGTTAACAATAGTACACACAAATCCAACATGGCGTCTAAAATGGCCGCCAAGATGGCCGCCAAAACCTATTAATGATTATAACTATGTAAATATCCACTCAAATTTGATTATTTTGGTGGATATACATAGGTTTCAAGGGACAAAGAACACATTAAGATTATCAGACATTGAAGTTTATTATATTACAAACAAATCTAACTTGGCGTCCAAAATGGCCGCAAAGATGGCCACCAAAACCTATTAATGATCATAACTATGTAACTATCCATTCAGATTAGATGATTTTGTTGTCTATACCGAGGTTTCGAGGGCTAAAGAACACATTACGATTGTCAGACATAGTTTAAGTTTATTATGTTACCCTAAAATCTCACATGGCGTCCAATGACACAATACAAAGGACCGCAAGTCCATTACTTTTGACGTGATGCTTGTTATGTGAAACGCCATAGTTTGGACCTGCCGCGATTTCTGGATTTTGACAAGAGGATCGATATTTTTCAGCTTCAGGCAACACTGAATTGGCAGGGAATGATGCGTATCTTGCATCAGCAAAGCCAGTACCCTGGGCTGTTGTCAGTCAAATTCTTGCCTATGATTAATATGTACAATGGGGACAAAGCGTGCATTCTGTCAACATAAG
>VMBQ01002738.1:103482-133921 GCA_007657795.1 Dreissena rostriformis
ACCAAATACGTATACTTATACACTCTGTATATTCCTAATGAAACTCTTTATCTTAACATCTTTATCATCATCATCATCATCATCATCATCATCATCATCATCATCATCATCATCATCATCATCATTATCATCATCATCATCATCATCATCATCATCATCATCATCATCATCATCATCATCATTGTTATAACTATTATAATAATTATAAGTTTTATTATTATGAGTATGATTATTACTATTTTTATAATCATTATTATTATTATTAGTTTTAGTTTTATTATTATAAGTATTATTATTATAATTAGTTTTAGTATCTGTATTATCATTATTATCATTATAATCATTATTATTAATGACAATATTGATTATAAAATTCATTATACAATATAAATAAATCATACTAATTTCATTATAATTATTAATTGTTGTAATGAATATATATTTTTCAGGCAATGCAGTCAGGTAGTTCTATTGTCTGACAAGGTAAAATCTACCACAAGACCATTGGACGTAGCTCAACTGAAGACTAGAATTTAATCATAAATACAACGTCTAGAGGATACGATGAAAATTGGTGAACAAAAAGTGTGTCTCTCCAAACGTCATACGAAAAAGTGTTGGAAGAAATAGTTGGTGTACGTCGACTAATCAACAACAATCTAGACCGACTGCAACAAAATACCGAAAGAAAATTGGAAGATTTACATTCTACATTAAAAAGTTCCTTGGAAAATATGCGTAAAAAATGCGTTGAATTTGTTTCAAAGGGGTATAACATTAAAGACATACACAAAATGTCACCTGAGCGATCGTTTATTATGTACAGAAAATGTTTAGACCAAACAGCTTCGGGAGATTTATTGCTTCGAAAAGCAACTACGAATGCAACCATTGAATTTCATCACAACAAGGATTTGGAGGAGTTTCTTGCGTCTTGTACAGAGTTAGGAAATATTGCAAGTCGCGAAGCTGTGTCACATCACGTCGTTGAACCGAACAAGGTTGTACGCATTCAAGGCAGTTCAAAATACAATGTGCAAAAGGCGACTGATTCGATGGACTGTTGCATAACGGGTATATGTGAATCGTCCAATGGATGATTCATCATTGCTGACTACAGCAACGAGTGCGTGAAACTCATGGATCGGGCGTACATTTTGATAGAGCAAATGCAACTACCTAGTTTGCCGTGGTCCATGTGTAACATATCCTCGAACGAGATGGCGCTGACTGTTAATGACCAAGGTTCTATTAACGAGATTCATTTCGTACAAGTCGACAAAGCGCGGAATGTTAAGCTTACAACTCTACAACTAAACCATTGATGTTACGGTTTTGCGATTCACCAGGGCGACCTGTTTGTAACGTCCGTAGCTGCAGTGTGTCTGTACAACATGGATGGGCGGCTAGTGAAGACGTTATATGGGGATAACTCGGGAGGAAACACTGATAACTTGCTTATTGCTTTAACAAACACAATAAGTACATGCAACAATCATATGCCCCAACAATATAACAACAAGCTTAAAAAAAAATGTTGAGTGATGTTTTTGCCCCAAGCATCTACAGATGCCGGGAGGCATATTGCGATTGGTATCTCCATTTTTACGTCCGTCCATCCACATCTGTAGAGGGTTAACTCAAATTGACACGTTAGTTCTAACATTAATAATGCTTCCTACAAAGGTTTAACACTGTCAACACATCCACATGACCTGATTTCATTTTGACATTGACCGTGGTCTACTTTTGGAATAAGACTTAAACCGGATGTCAAAGTTTTTGATTTACTCAACATGGCGCGTTTCGTTTTGATCAATACCGCTTGCTACAAAGCTTTGATAATTGTATGGATTTTATTTATTAAGACTGTTTATACACCCATATTACCTGAACTCATGTTTACCTTGAAATGTACCCACTTTAAAACTTAACTTATTCAAATGTGCCCATAAATCAGTATTGACAAGGCGTCCAGTGGGGGTATATATAGTGCTAGTAAGAGTTCTTATGTAACATATACACCCGACGTTAAGTTAAGTTGGATGTGACCTTAATAAAATAAATAACAAAATGGACTACTACATGCTGGAATTTGTTATACAGTTCTTTATATTGTATCATCATAGCGTATAAGCAAGGGTTGGCGATAAAGTATAAAAACTATCTTGCTAGGCTAAACTTATTTTAAATCGGATGTCGGTAAAGTGTCAGTTGTTTTAATGATTTTGCTATTTATAATGAAACATTACATTATATTTATGATTGAAATATAGTCATTATTGTATAAATATTGCAAACTAGTGTTTTATGTTAATTGTCGAAAAATGTATCGAGCTTTTTGTATGTTAAAGTATACAATTACTCTACCCCAATGAAAACGATTGGGACGTTTTATTCAATACATCAGGTTTTATCTTATTATCGACTTATTTCTTAACAATACGCAATACTAAGCTTTTTGTTCCATAAGTCATTGTAACGTGTTGATGATTAGTTGTAGGAGTTGGAGTGAGTCCTGTTGGCGCGATGATCTACGAGGCGGACTATGACAAGCTTCTCACACTGACCAGGGATGGAGCGATCACAGCTACGCTACATGATCCTGCATTTAAAAGGCGATATATAATACCTAACGTACACGTGTCAGCTACAGGACAGGTGTTTGTCTTAGGTAAACAATCGGTGAGTCAAGTTGACACGGACGGCAAGAAAGTTCTTAACACCATAACACTTGATATATCCTACCCTACCTCTGTATACTTCAATGAAGGCACAAGCAAGATGATTGTTGGATTTGTGAACAACGACAACGTCATTGAGTTCAAAACAATGGTTTTCTGACTTTTCAACTTTTAACTTTTATAACGTACAAGCCTGTTTCAGAGCATTACATTGTATTGAATTAATAATTACGATATCATTTTTGTATCATTGTGACATGCCGTCATCATTATTATACTAAGGCTTTTGTTTTCAGTGTGAATGCCTTTAAATGTTAATCTTAAAGAAACATTGTTGGTATTACTACTTTTCTTTTTCCACCCTCTACCTTGTTCACCATTATACCCAATATTAAGTCTTTGCCCATGTTTACATGGCTTTCTTTCCAGATTGATTTTTTTTCCACATCGCTATTATTATCCCCGCCGAATGTTTTCGGAGGGAATATAGTTATAGTCTCCGTCCGTCTGTCCGTCCGTCCGTCCGTCTGTCCTTCCGTCCTTCCGTCCTTCCGTCCGAAACTTAGCATAACACCAAATATATTCAATGGATTTACTTTAAACTTAGAATATAAACAGATGGCAACCAGGAAAAATGCATTGACCAAGAACCATAACTCTATTTTCCTTAGTTTTTGAATTATCTCCCTTTATATAATTTCAAACTAAATTTTTGTCCGGAGCATAACTCTAAATCTACTGAAGGGATTTACTTGAAACACGAAATATAAACAGATGGCAACTAGGAGAAGTGCAGTGAACATGAACCATAACTCTTTCGGCCATAGTTTTTGAATTATCTCCATTTATTTATTTATTTGTTTATTTTTTTATTTTATTTTTTATGTGCATTTTATTTATTTATAATTTTAAATTATATTTAATTTAATTTCATAGTAAATTGTTTAGCTTTTCAATGTTTAATATCTCCCTTTATCTAATTTTACAGTAATTTTTTTTTAATTTGAAAACTGAAGTATTCACTGAAAAATGAATAGATGAGTTCAAGGAAAATACCGTGATCAACAACATAACTGTTTATAGTCTTCTTTTTTAATTTTTATTTCCATATATTTTATTTTCTACAGCATAACTCCAAAACTATATACCAAATTGATCCTTGCAATATAAATAGATGACAAAGGACCATGTTTTACAAACATTATTATACTCTCTAAAACAAATGTTCTCATACAAGCAAACACATTTCGGCGGGGATTTGGCACTACTCTGACAAGCTCTTGTTATGTTTGTTACTATCTTCATAATCTTTCATCTTATTTATCTTAGCTTATTGTGAGTGTAACACCTAATTTAGTGTTCATTATAAAAATACGTGTGTTTGCGATTTAGAGTAGGAAGTCATGAATTTGGAAAGCTTCATATTAATCATAAAACATTTTGCATGAAAGTTGTGTGTAAAAAAGTAATTCATATCTGTTACAGTTAAACAATAAACATTCGAAAAAACGTACGTGTTTCCGCGTATCTGTCGGTGTATGTGTAAGCTCCAACACTTCCTATCCAGCATCTAGCTGTTACCAAAACAATGAAAGAAAAATGTATTTGATAAATAACATGAGCTTTCCAAAGAAAGCGCGCTCCACTAATCTTAAGCTTTGATGATAACACGTACATTTCTGTCAGTCACTTGATATAGTGACAACAAAGATATATTTGAAGATGAATATCTGTAGTAGTTGTTTAGTATATGTAAAACTTAAAGCTGAACATTTGTAAATGAAAACAGAAGTTAGACCATGCCAAGACACTTGAATGTCAACTATTGAACAATATATTTATTTGAATTTAATGAAGTTTAAAAGGAAGTGCGGCATATTAGCTACCTACACACACAATTGAAGAACAATTCCTCTTTCCACACTAATATTATTAAGGATAACCCATTTTTGTATTTTAAGTAACACTAGCATTTACCCATCTGACTCCCAAATGCATCCGACACTATTTCTGCGTAAACGCGCACTACAAATTACATCACAATACTTCCATCGAAACAAGACTTATCGAGCGGAAAGTGTCTATTTTTAAAAACAGTGACCCCATTGACCCCACATGCAATCTCTCGCTAGATCAACTTGCAACCTACAAGCACAGAACGTTATGAAGCGCATTTATTTTTAAATTTTTAGCAGCAGTGACCTCGACCAAAATGTCACCAAATTAAAGCCCATGCTAGGCCAGTAGGTCTGCATGTCAGCTAGAGATGGGAGTTGTTGCGCGAGAAAGCGTATCTGAAATTCCGAAGAACAACAATTTAATAAGGGGTATAATTCAGCAATTTGCCGCTCAGAGTTTGGACCTTGGTCAGTGACCTCACATGATGATCCGGAAGACACGTTATAAGTTTTAAATACATATATGTAAAAGAAACAGCCGTATGATATCTTGCTGCATGCACAGTTTTAAATGAATTTCATGCATATACATAATAACATGAGTATTATAAGAAAGAAAGCGTCATATATTTGCTTAATTCAAGGTCAGAGTGATGGGCATCTTGGGTCATGATTGACCTTGCATAAGAGACCTATTTGAAGTTTCAAAAGAAAACATTTAGTAGTTACAGAGATGTATACTTGTTACATGCAAACTTCAACCTAACTTTCAATGTTTTCAAAAACCTTAACCTGGCTTTTTTGTACTTCAAGGGCAAACTCCTGCTAGAGAGCTGGTAACAGTTAAAGATCTTGGCCGATAAATGTTCATAAATACCCTGAACTCAATTGTAAGGTTTAGGTCAATATACGTAGAAATGTAGAGATGTGGAGGTATTGCACGCACAATTGCAGGTCAGAGTTATGGAACGTGGTCAGTGATCTCGCAAAATGACCAAGAACACAGTTGAAGTTTCAATTGATTACATGCAGTACAAACAGTGATATGTGGAGGTTGCACGTATACCTTAACCAAATGTTCATGTACAAAAAGGGCATATCTCTGCTAAATTGCAAGTAAGAGGTATCCAACTTGGTCAGTGACCACATACAATGACCTTGAGAACACGTGTTTATAATTCAATTGAATGCATATAATAGAAACAGTGATATTTTGTACACTTATTTTAACACACTTTGTATATAAAAAAGGGTTATGATTCTGCTAAACTAAAGGTCATAATTATGGAACTTGGTCAGTGACCTCACAAAATGTCCCCGAACACATGTAAAGTAGTAACAGCGTAATGCCTTAACCGGCGCAGACGCAGACAATTTGGTTAGAACATAGCTCGGGCAATTCGATACATATTTTAAAACAAAACGAAAGACGAATATTTTTCATTTACTTTCACTTTTGAATGTAACAAAAATAAAAAACAGACACCATAGTTCAAACGTGCAGCAAACTTTGTGCAAATTCACTACTTTTATTTGTCTAAATACCTAATAAACAGTCTATCAATAACACTAATCTGCATATATGAAAATGTTTCCGTCTCATTGGCTGACTGCTTTTATAGACAAATCATACACCATACTGCAGAGGAGCGTAGTGAAGATCATTTGTCTTGTTGTAATGCGCTGGCTACACTACACATTAACTGCTGGGTTTATTCTCTGTTAAATCTTATCCGCTTATCTTCTTTAGCATGTGACGATTGACCGAGATACAGTATACAAGGTTTTCAAACCGTATCTTGACTTTCCCCTGCAATCAAGTCCACACTTCGGCTAGCGACTTTGGAGATATAATTTCGATGCAATCAGTAAAAGTGTACTAGACAACGAAACACACAGAACAGTATGTATAGTTGCTATTCTTTCTGTCAGTTTTCAGTTAGCATTAAGTAAGTATGCAAGGGTCGTGCACAAGAAACAGTTCCTCTTGGTTCAAGACCATGTATAGAACTCGGGGTCAAATGTCCAAAGTAAGAAATCAACAGCAAGAGCTTTGTTCGGTTCATAAATGTAGCTGGGTCAAATATGAATTGAATGTCAAATAATTTCACAGAAGTTATAAGCATAATTAGCCAGGGTGTCGAGCACAAGACCAAGGTCACGAAGGATAAGTACAAGATTGAAATTCAAAGTCATGGGAACGATGCAAGAAATATACCCTTAGCACTTTTTCCAGAGCTTAATTGTCCAGCCAGTATGGGTGAGTTTATTAGTAACACGGCAGATGAGACAGTATGTTACACCGGAGTGTGGCGCGCTAGACTTGGTCCCTAGGTCCACGTCCAATGTTACATTTCAAGATCGAATATATGAAATTCACCAAAAGCTCTTTGTTCCGAGCTTTACCCTGTCAGCATGGATGGATTTTCAAGTTTAGTAAGAAGTTTACAACAGGTGAACACTGTGAAAAATATTGTGTACACATGAATACAATAGCAAGGAGAGTGAATCTTGAGAGGCGTGGTCTACGATTTCGTGAAAGTCGTTTTAGTGTGAAATATGATCACCAGATAAACACGTATACAGCAATACAATTAAAAATAAGCAAAATGAAAACCTGCAGATTTTAACAGACCCTGGTGGGAAAAAGGCAAGCCATGGTGTGGGGTCCAGAGGACCTCACGGAGCTCTCAAAACTTTACAAAATTAAACAGTAAATTAACACACACGTAATAAATACAACCAAATGCAATAAGATGCGTACATTTACAAGAAGATATACATGCGTTCGTTTACGTATGCTAACAGGCGGATCGTTAATAGTTAGTTCTTACTCAAAAGTCATAAAGTAGCTTTGTCACTGTCTTATACAAAACGAGGAAAGACAAGATTTCTTAATCGCGTTATGTTTATTCAAAACAAATATAAAAACATCAAAACAATACATAATTCAAATCATATTAACAATACATGAAAATGTTCTTAATTTAATACACAACCTGTCCAAAACATATGTAAAACTGTCATACATTTAATACATATGACATACTATTACACGGCAAATGTACATGTACACCAATTTCTGTCGGTCAGTGAATGATTTTGAGAAATACTTAAAGCAAATTATGATCTTAAGGTATTAGTACTCTAATGAACTTCGTGCAATATCGCCTTATTGTGTACGTATCCGTCACTCCGAACTTTTTCCGAGTATGCGCGGAAAACTACGAAAATTCGATGAATACCGCGATGAAATACTAAATGTAGGACCTTCCAATTAAATCAAATCAAAACAAACACCTGAATCTAGATATAAAAAGAAAAAGAACATTAAACACTATTTTTATTTAAAGAAAACAACTGCATACATAATATATAAGGTAGCAGAGTGATGTAATTAATCTATTTGACGCAAAGGAAGTGTATTTTTGTTTGGTTTAATAACTTTTTCCCCATGTATTTGCAGTATATTGGCTTCATTTCACCAGAGATCTATTGTAACTGCCTACTGATAAATCTATGATGTCAATAGGGTTTGATAATTTACTTCATGTACTATTTCAAATGATAGCAGGCAATTCAGAAATAATACAAATCACTAGGAAAAACCATGAAACAAATAACACATTAAAAAAAATGATCACATAAATGGACTCTTCATATTCACGATATTGAATTGTCTCCCAAAAAGGGTTAATTGTCCTTCTATTTATAGAAGCGTCTTTGTGCACATACCAGAGCTGTATATATCAATATTTTATAGATCCTGTTACAAACGAATGGCATTTTAATGACTTAATTGTCTCATCAAGATCAATATTTTATATGTGTTGTCTTTAATTTGTCTTGCAATATATTTCAATGTTGCTGTGCAAATTACCAAATGCCATATGGCCATTGTCATAATTGCAGAGACAGTGACACCTGAGTTACTGCAATAATTGGTACGCAAGTGTTAGAGACATCCTAAAACAATTATTTACGTGTGATTTTAATTTTATTTTATGCTTTCCGTTGGTTTATTGAGAGATATCTGTAAATTAAAACTGATTATTCACTGTTTCAAACAGTGAAAAATAACAGTGAAAATTATCGGTAGTTTTCACTGTTTTACTGTGAAAAGACGTCATTTGTTTTGACGAAATGACGCCATTATTCCAGCAAAATTATTCAGTGAAACTCTTTTACAATGTAATAAATAAGATTTAAAAAAGCATAAAATAAAAAGAAAATGTGTTAACTTAAATATCCTCTATATACTATTTATGTCCATTGCGATGTGGTAATGAGTCAAATGTTAAAACATCTGTTTAGCTGGTTTTCATCTCTTGGATATCAGGCTATGTTAAGCAAGTATGATCAAATGGCGTTGAAAAATATGGATGTTTATGTGAAGAGAACTGTTACAAACCCTTTAACAAACATATAGTAAAATAGTACATACTGTTACATTTTACATCGTTCATGTTTGTATGGTACTAGATACATTTAATAGAACGCCTCTACACTTTTGGTGACATCGTTCATGTTTGTATGGTACTAGTTACATGCAATAGAACGCCTCTACACTTTTGGTGACATCTGGTAAACGTGTCATTTTAAAATTGTTTCTCAAACTTGCATCATTCCTTCATAAAAAATATTCAAATAGCAGTAAATAAATTATTATACCTGGAACAAATACCATCCATATTAGAAATCATTTCCACATAATGTACATGAGGATCACTTATTTCTTATCACTTTTTTGCGATAATTTAAAAACAAACTTGAGCATTTTTCGTTGGAAATTTAAGATTACATACCATACTTCACTCGAAAATTCAATATAAAATAACATAGAAAAATAAAACGGTTCAACCCAGTAAGTAACTGCTAAACTATCGCCTGTTCAAGAACAGGTCTTTTCTCAGCGAACCTCGCAAAGTCAAACATGGAAAGATCTATGGTCTTATACTTGGAGTAGTAAATATACTCGAACAGCGCGCGTCCGATAGACAGCCCCTGTTGCACGCCATGTCCGCTCATGCCGTTGGCAAACAGGAAGCTACGGTACTCCGGGTGCGAGCCTATGATGAGATTCTGATCGACTGTGTTGTAGTCATAGTAACCGGCCCAGGCACATTTGAGCTGAATAAAATGCAAATTTGTAATAGAAATAAACGATGCTTATTAATGAGCTAATTTCACTACATGTACCAGTTCGTTATATGGATTTATCACATTGATAATTACATAATACATTATCAAAAAGATGCAACTGTAAATACAGTCTTTTTGCGGGTTATTGTATAATAAAACGTAGGGTGGGTGTTTTATATCTTTATTTGACCATGAGGTGTAACCATTAGCAAAAACATGCCGTCGGATAAACATTTGTGGTAAGTTATTTCAAAATTGCATGCAAATGACATGTTACAATCCGGCCAAGCTTGGACACAAACACGCTCGCGCACACACTGCACCTGAATGACTGCTGTACAAAGATTTCCGCTAAGAGATCGATAAAAAGTCAATTGAATCCAACGGCAAGCGTTTGGTATGTTTAATAGATAAAACATTCGTTTCGGTATTTGCCTAAAATAGCTAGTGTGAATAGGTGACGAATCACCAAAAGATTATGGACTTGGCTTTTCAACGGTGCATAGCGGTTAATAATATCATCAAAATAACATGCCTTAATGTAGGATAATAAACAAAAAGCACAGATATGACGGTTGGATATATTTACATTAAATATTAACATACTGTATACGATGCATAACCAGAAACTGGAACTGTTCAGTGCACGTCAGAGGTTCGTTGCTAATAGCTAACGTCAGTAGATTTGAGTTAACAGTCTTTAATAATCACCTTTTTTGGTCACGTGCATTGTTTTCTGATCAAACATAATATGATTGGAAGTATGGGAACAATCAACGTGTTTTCCTGAAGTAGATAATTCAATATTTCCAAATATTGCGCCTAGGCCGTTAAGACAGTTGCAAAACTTCAAAATGTTTCCATTGATACCGAGGTACAAAAAACATAAATACATGAATAGCAAAAATAAAATAAAAACAATGAAAATTCCTTTTAATTAGCTTTTATCAATATCAAAAACAGACACTAACGACGACAATTCATTGCTTAATTTCATTTGATAAATAATACACAAAATGCGTAACTCGAAAATATTAAAAATAAAATAATAACCGGATCTTGCTTGTACATGTAAAAGAGGGCGGTCTCTCTTACCACAAATCATACGTTGCGCAGCGTTCTGCGCAGGTTGAAACATGATGGTAAACACTTAAAGAATCCTTAGCCTAGAATAAACTAATGGATGCATGCTTCTTTAAACAATATCATATTAATAATTCAATAATTCAAAGTGAGATATTGCTGAACAGCAAGCACATTTTATAACCTGACGTGAGTCGCGGGTTCTTAAAGACTCTAGATTTAAACACTCATTTGAAAATAATTGTAATTGTTATTTTCGGCTTAATCTTAGATATTCAATTGTACAATAAGTATTTTGAAAAGATTGACTGTAGTTGTAGAATATTATCAATGACTCAGTTTGGGCATTAGTACAATCCGCCCTGTCATATTATTGTCACGTTTTTAGTACAAACAATCAAGAGACTATGATTGATTACCATAGTGCTTATAGAACGTCCACAACTTCAAGAAAATCATTTATAATCTAGTTTGCATGATTTTATTACGAGAATAAATGTTGTTTTAAAGATGCAAGTGCGCGTGTCCTCGACATTCTTTGTTCCATCCACTGACTTATAATAATCATTTAGATTCATTACTTTCATTTTTAATAATATGTTTGTTTAACCTTTTCAGAAGTACCTCCATATCAGTCATGTCACTGTCGAATGATACAATTATCAGTTTATTTAATCGTCTGCTGTGTTCTATTGCCCGTATAGTTAGTTGTATACGTAGGTGAAATAAACGTCCTTTGCTTTTTTTCTGGCGATTTTACTTAGTCATAAACATTCTATTGTATTCAGGTCACTCGATAAAAACTACAAAAGCACCATTCCGAAACATGCATATTGACTTAGACAAATATTTGATTCATTCATTTTACTCAATGAGAAAGTGTTATACTTGTTTTTTTTTGTAAAAGGCATGTTTATAATTCCATGTTAACACACGGTAAGGGATGAAACCGAATTGTTTTCAATAAATAATGTTCCGATATTTCCAACATGTATCACATTTATCAGTGTGTGTATGCACGATTTTTGCGAATCTTGTTCATATATACGAAACGTTGATGTCGATACCAGTCTATATATATATATATATATATAATGTACATGTATGTGGCTTCGTTTTAAATATAAAAAAAACAGATACTTTACATATTTTTACTGAATTTTCGATGCTCGTAACGATTTTTTTAAATCGCCTGTAACTGAGGTATAATTTCTGTTATTTTGTTAACCTCAGTGTATTATAATGATAAAATAAACTTTAAATGACAATACACAAAAAATTATCACCAGTTTTCTTCAGAGTAAATATTTATTCTGACAATGATTAAAAAATAAACTATGATAGAATACAACGTGTAAACCAAACGACAAAATATGTCAGGCCAAAGCGAAGTAAACCTATTGAAGATAAACACCACCGCATTACACGTTATGAATATAGGGAAATCGAAAGTAGGTTCATTACAAATGGCGGCCACGTTAAAAACATCGCAGCACAAAGGTTCAGACGTTGTTTACGAAGTGTGTTGTATAATATGCGAAGATGATGGCATACATAAAGAAGCACTGTTTCATTGTCAGAAATGTTCAAAATATTTCTGTGACAGTTGTGTGTTAACGCACAATAAGTTTCACAAGGATCATTCAGTAACTGAAAAAGGGGGAGGTGACAACTGGCCTGTTACTCAAACAGTGGATGATGCACTGGATTTATGTGATGAGCACACAACGGAAAAACTGACGATGTTCTGTGAAGATGATGAAAAGCTGCTCTGTCACGTCTGTCATCTCCGAAACCACAAGTAAGTGACTAAATATAATCAATTGCTATAAAGAATAAGCATATAGGCCAAATCAACTGTTTATGTCCTAGCTCGCTCTGCATAAATAATAGCAGTTATGTTATTAATTGTGTAGAGCTAAATAAACAGCGAGTATTATTTTTATTATTATTATTAATATAACTATTAGTATTGATATTATTATTTTTATTTTCATTATTATTATTTTTATTATTATTATTATTATTATTATTATTATTATTATTATTATTATTATTATTACTATTATTAGTATTATTATTATTGTTGTTGTTGATGTTGTTGTTGTTGTTATTATTATTATTATTATCATTATCATTATCATTTTTATTAGTATTATCATGATCATTAGTATTAATATAATAATAATAATAATAATAATAATAATAATAATAATAATAATAATAATTACTATTATTGTAATTATTATTATTAAAATTAATTTTATCATTATTTATAGTAGTATTTGTGCCATTTATCACTATAATATTGATTAAACAATTGATTATACAATATAAATAAATTGGACTTATTGTATTATAATTATTAATAGTTGTTATAAATATATATTTTTCAGGCAATGCAGTCATGTTGTTCTATTGACTGACAAGGTAAAATCTACCACACGACCATTGGACGAAGCTAAAATGAAGACTAACATTGAATCATTAATGAAACGTCTAGAGGATATGGTAAAAATAGGTGAAGAAAATATAACGTCTCTACAAACGTCATATGATAAAGTGTTGAAAGAAATACTTGATGTACGTCAACTGATCAACGACAATCTAGACCGACTGCAACAAAATACAGAAAGAAAATTGGAAGAGTTGCATTCTACATTAAAGAATTCTTTGGAAAAAAGAAGAAAACACTCCGTTGAATTTATTTCAAAGATAAAAGGGTATAACATTAAAGATATACACAAAATGTCACTTGAGCGATCGTTTATTTTGCACCGAAAATGTTACGACCAAACCGCTTCGGCGGATTTATTTCTTCGAAAAGCTACTACGAATGCAGCCATTGAATTCCGCCTCAACAAGGACTTGGAACAGTTGTTAGTTTCTTGTAAAGAGTTCGGAAGTATCGCTAGTCGCGAAGCTGTGTCATTTCAGGTCATTGACCCTAACAAGATTGTAACCATTCAACACAAGTCACAATATAATGTGCTAACACCGACTGATATGAGTAACTGTAACATAACGGGTATATGCGAGTCGGCAAATGGGGACTTCATAATTGCTGATTACAACAATAAGTGTGTGAAACTCCTGGATAGGGCGTACAATGTGATAGAGCAAATACAACTACATAGTCCGCCGCGGTCCATGTGTAAAATGTCCTCCAACGAGATGGCGTTGACTGTAGGTGACCATAAGTCTGTTAACGAGATTCATTTCGTACGAGTCGACAACAGGAGAATTGTTAAGTTTAATCGTCTCCAACTAAACCATTCATGTAAAGGCATTGCAATTCATCAGAGCGACCTGTTTGTAACTTCCGGTACTGCAGTGTCTCAATACACCATGGATGGGCGGTTAGTGAAGAAGTTATATGAGGATGAATCGGGAGGAAACACTGGTAACTTGCTACTTTTTAATTGCTTTACCAAATACAATAAGTACATGCAACGTATTAAATGCAAATGTACCAACAGTAATTGAATTACTTTAAGTATTTGTGTACCCCAAGCATCTACCGATGGCGGGAGGCATATAGCGATTGGTCTGTCTGTTTTTGTATCCGTTCTTCCGTCCGCGCATCCATGCACACAATGTTTACCCAAAATGACACGTTTCACCTAACATTAATAATGCTTCATGCAAAGGTTTAATACTTTCATGGATTATGTTTTTTAACGCTGTCAACACAATCTCGTAGCTTGAACTCATTTAAAATTGACCTTGGCCTACTTTGGAAGTTAGACTTATTCAAAAGGTCTAAATTCTTAAGTAACTAAACATGACGCGTTTTGTTTAGATCAATGCCGCTTGCTACAAAAGCATGGGTAAGTATATGGATGTTCTTAATGAAGACTCTGAATACACACATATAACCTGACCTCATTTTGACCTTGAAATGGACCTACTTTTAAACTTAATATTCAAATATGCCCAGAAATCAATATTGACAAAGCTTCCACTATGGAAATAGATAGTACAAGTAGATTTCTTTTTTTTACATTCACATCCGGCTTAAAGTTGGATTTGACCTTAATAAGAACAGGGACTATTTAATGCTGACATTTGTTATACATTTTGTAATATTGTATCAACATAGCGTTTAAGCAAAGATAGATGACTAAGTGTAATAACTATCTTCTAAAGTTGTTTAAAATCACTTTGATCTCGCTAAAGAGACAGTTTTTAGAATGATGTAACTATTTATTATGAAAATTTAATTATTTTATGATTACAATTTTGTAATGATTGTATATGTATGTCCAGTTAGTTTGTACTAGTAATTATCGAAAATGTATTCAGCTTGTTATATATTAAAGTATACAAAGTACATTACCCCAATGAAATCTGTTTGGAAGTTAAAGGGACTTGTTCACAGATTGTTAAATTGACAATTTTTCATATTGTATCAGCTTGTATTAGACTGCAGTTTTTACGTGCCGATGTTTAAGTTTATCAATAAAAAGCATTTTATGACGAACATAAAAATCCCCAAATATGTGAACAAGTCCCTTTAAATTTAACATATGAGGTTTTATCTAGTTGTCGACATATAACTTAGAAAATAACAATCTTAAGCTTCATGTTCCAGTAAGTTAATTTGTCATGTACATGATTAGTTGTAGGAGTTGGAGTGAGCCCTGATGGGAAGAGTATCTATGTGACGGACACTGATAAGCTTCTCACACTGACCAGAGATGGAGCGGTCACAGCCACGCTTCAGGATCGTGCATTTAACACTCGCATACCTAACGTACACGTGGCAACCACAGGACACGTGTTTGTCTTAGGTAAAAAATGTATATTTCAAGTTCATACGGAAGACAAGAAAGTTCTCAATACCATACAACTTGATACGCTCAACCTCAGATGTGTCTACTTCCATGAAGACACAGGCAAGATGATTGTTGGATTCATGAGCAACAACAACGTCATTGAGTTCAAAACAAAGGCTTCCTGACTTTTCAAAGTTTACCTTTTATAACGTACAAACTTGTTTTATAGCATTACAGTGAATTGAATTATTAGATCCGATAAGTTTTTTGTATCAGTGTGACATGTTGCCACCATTTATGATGATGATGTTGCTGTCAGTTAGAATAAAATAAAATATTTATATTTAAGAAAATAACCTGCTCTAAATATAGAAACATTTCTGGTGCTACTACTTTGTCCTGCCCTGCTCACTCTTAGATGTCTAACTTGTTTACCCGAATAAAACGAATTCTATCTTGTTTACCATTATACCCAGCGTTACGTCTCCGTCAATGTTCTTTTTTTCCTACATTACGTCCTTTCCACATTGTTTTTTGAACATTTTCGTTATTATGTTTGCGTCTGTCTTCGTGAATTTTGTTGTTATACCATATATATATCATAATAAGTTTTTTGTGATTTTGTGTGTGATTTATAATCAGAAATCAAGTATTTTGAATTGGTTTATTTTAATAAAAAGAAAACATGTTGCATGAAACTGTTGTGTATGAAAGTCAGATATATAAATTATATATAAAAACAATAAACATTTGGATAAACGCGTGTGTTTCCTGTTAGTACTTGTGTCAGCTCCATCACTTCCTATATAACATTTGATCCAACACTTCCTTTTTAACATATGATATTATAAATATTCTCAGTATTACAGAAAAACCAAGATTCATTATATATTGTTACTTTAGTTCGTTTTTGTTTGTATCGATCCCTCGTAAATCGAATGTTAATGAGCTTTACTTTTCGTATGATAAATCATTAGATACATTTTTTTGCGTTATTGGTATCCTTTTTCTTCAGAGTCAATATTTATTCTGACAATTACATATAAATAACTATCATGGAACATCCTGTGTAAACCAAACGACCCAATATTTCAGGCCTGAGAGTAGATAACCTATCGAAGATATACACCACCACAGTACACGTTTGGGATACGGGAATATCGATAAAAAGGTTTATACAAAAATGGCGACCACGTTTGAAACATTGCAGCACCAAGGTTCAAACGCTTTAAACGACGTGTGTTGTTCAATCTGCAAAGATGATGGAATACAGAAAGAAGGACTGTTTGATTGCCAAAAATGTTTAAAATATGTTTGTGACAGTTGTGTGTTAACACACAACAAGTTTCTCAAGGGTCATTCGGTAACTGCAAAAGGGGGAGGTGACAACTGGCCTGTATTTAAAACAGTGGATGATACACTGGAGTTATGTGAGGAGCACGCAACTGAGAAACTGACGATGTTCTGTGAAGATGATGGAAAGCTGCTCTGTCACGTCTGTCATCTCCGTAATCACAAGTTAGTGATTAAATAAGGATAATTTCTATTTAATATAAACACATAGGCCGAATTAAACTGTTTGTTTGTTACCAAGTCACGATACAATGTGCGAACGGCGACTGACAAGAGGGACTGTTACATAATGGGTATATGCGAGTGGCCCAATGGCGAATTCGTCATTGCTGACAAAAACAATTAATGTGCGAAAAGCCTGGATCAGGCTTACAATTTGATAGTGCAAATACAACTACCCAGTTGGCCGCGGTCCATGTGTAAAATGTCCTCCAACGAAGTGGCGTTGACTTTCAGTGACCCAGGTTCTGTTAACGAGATTCATTTCGTACGAGTCGAAACACGAAAAATTGTTAAGTTAAATCGTATACAACTAAGCCATTCATGTTACGGTATTGCGATTCATCAGATCCACCTGTTTGTAACGTCTGGTACTGCAGTGTATCAATACACCATGGATGGGCGGCTAGTGAAGAAGTTATATGAGGATAAATCGGGAGTTAACACTGGTAACTTGCAACATTTGAATTGCTTTACCAAATACAATTATTACTTGCAACTGATTATATTCAAATGTAACAATAGGCATTAAATAACGTTAAGTGATGTGTATACCCCAAGCATCTACCGGGGCTTATATTGGCTGACCTGCCAATGTGTACGTCCATCTGTACATACATACAAATTATCCTAAAATGAGACGTTTCGTCTATCATAATAATTCTTCATACAAAGGTTTGACACTTGCATGGACGATGTATTTGAACACTCTCAACACACCCGCATCACCTGCCCTCATTTTGACCTTGCATTGGCTTACTTTTCGGCTAAGCATTATTCAAAACGTCCAAATTCTTTGTTAACCAAACATGACGCGGTTTGAAAAAATCAATACCGCTTGATTCGAAGTTTTGTTTAAAGATATGGATGTTTTTGTGAACAATCTTAATGCACTGATATAATTACACTCATATAACCTGACCTCATTTTGACATTGATTGACCCACGTTTAAACTCAGACTCATTCAAATGGGCCCATAAATCATTATTTACAAGGTTTCCACTGCGGGCATATGCATTAATGAACTCAAAATCTTTTTTTAAAGTTAAATATATTATTGTATTGTAATGTTTTGTTTTTATTATTCGTTCAATATGAGTAATTATGTTAT
Organism: Dreissena rostriformis; assembly: GCA_007657795.1. Classification (NCBI taxonomy): domain Eukaryota; kingdom Metazoa; phylum Mollusca; class Bivalvia; order Myida; family Dreissenidae; genus Dreissena; species Dreissena rostriformis. The sequence goes on from VMBQ01002738.1 coordinate 121,752, forward strand.
AAATGTCTATTTGCATTATAATAACCGTGTAGTAAGTATCGTTTCTGCTTTTTGAGTGTCTTTTTAATTCACATCTGGCTTAAAGTTGGATATAACCTCAATAAGAAAAGGGACGGTTAAATTCTTACAATTCTTATACATTTTGTTATGTTGTTTCAACATAGAATATTCGATAATCTCGATGATGTGAAAGTTTTTGTTTTTGATGTTGCTATTTATTACGAAAAATAAATTATGTTTATCATATACATAAAGTCATGTTTGTATAAATATTGTTAGCTAATTTGTGATGTTAATAATAAAAAATGTATCGAGCATGTTTAAGTATAGAAAGTACTCAATCCCAATTAAAACGGTTGGGAAGTTTAATTTAACATATTCGGTTTGAGCTAGTAATTTCTGAAGATAAGCAATTTCACGCTTTGTTTTGTTTCGGTACGTAAATGTAGAATGTACATGATTAGTTGTAGGTATTGGGATAAGCCCTGATGGGAAGAGGATCTATGAGACGGACAATAACAATGGCAAGCTCCTCACACTGACTGGGGATGGAGCAATAACAGCCCGGCTCCAGGATCCTGCATTTAGAACGCTCTATGTTATATCTAACTTACACGTGACAGCCATAGGACAGGTATTTGTCTTAGGTAAACAATCTTGAAGCCAAGTGGATACGGACGGTAAGAAAGTCATCAATACCACAAAATCGGATTCGCCCGACCCTTGATTTGTCTACATAAATGAAAACACAAGCAAGATGATTGTTAGATTTATGAGCAACGATAACGTCATTGAGTTCAAAACAAAGGTTTCCTGACTTTTCAACTTTTACCTTTTATAACGTACAAACTTGATTCAGCGCATTACAGTGCATTGAATTATTAGTACCAATATACTTGATGTATAGTTGTGACATGCACTCAATATTCATACTAATGATTTTATTTTCAGTGTATATTTAAGAATTGCACATGTTCAAAACTTAGAAACCTTTTTGGTATTACTACTTTTTTCTCTTCAGTTTACCCGCATTAAAACAAATTCTTTCTTGTTCACTTGTATACTCATCATAAAGTATCCTCACATGTTTCTCTCTTTCCTACATTTCGTCCGTTCCCGTTGTTTTTTCACTTCGTCATTATTGTGTTGTGCCTTTCTTTATAATCTTTCGTCCCATGTCTCTCTTTGTATTTTTAGTCTAACCCCACATTTTGTCTTCATAATATAAATACGTTTTTGTGATTTATAATAAGAGATCATGTATTTGAAATGATTTATTTTAATAATAAAAATAGTTTGCATGACAGTTTTGTGTATGAAAGTCAATTATATCTATTGCAGTTAAACAATAAACGTCCAAATACGCTTTTGTTTCCCGCAAATCAGTGGTTTCGTGTCATTTTCACAACTTTCTATCTAGCGTCTAATTGTTTACAGAAAAAAGAAGGAAGAACAAGAATATTCAAAACATAACAAGAGCTGCCCCAAAACAGCGTGTTTGACTATTCGACTCTAAAATAAACATGTTCTGTCACTTAATACAGCGACCATACAGACATATTTGAAGTTGAATATCTGTAGTATTTGTATAGTTTATGTAAATTGGAAGCTTAACATTTATCAACTCAAACAAGAAATAGGACAATGCCAAGAAACTAGACTTAAAACTATATACCAATAAGTTCATTTAAATTTAATTAAATGTGACCGCAAATTCCGCATGTACGCACCTACACACACAATTAAAGGACAAGACTTTCTTCCAAACTCATGTTATTCATAATTAACAATGACCTTGACCCAACTGACCCTTAAAGGAAATCGTACGCTAGGTCTGCATGTAAGCCGCCTACAAAAAAGTAGCATCAAACTTACTCCATCGAAACTAGAGTTATCTAGCGCAAACGTTTGCTTTTTAGTTACAGTGACTTTATCCCCACAGGTCTTAAATGAAATAACTCGCTGGATCATTATGTAACCTTCCAGTACACACAATGTCAACACAATATCTCTATCAAAAGTGAAGTAATTAAGCGCCAAGGTTTTTCTATGTTTAGCAGCAGTGACCTTGACCTTGACCCAACTGAGCCCATCGCGCAAACGCTTATCTGAATTTCCGAAGTATAAACATACAAAAAGGGGTATAATTCAGCAGATTACTGCTCACCTTGATCGGCGACCTAACAAGAAGATCCTGAAGACATGTGTTAAGTTTCAAATGCATATCTGTACTTGAAACAGACATATATGCCTGTTGCATGCAACTTTAAAAATGAATTTTAACTTGCCTTGTTAACCTTAACTTGAATTTAAGTAAACGAAAGGGCATAATCATGCTCTAAGGATGGTCAAGGCTTTAAGTTTTGCTCAGTGACTGTTTATAGAGACCATGAACACAATTTTAAATTTAATTTTAATATATATATATAGTAGACACAGTGACATGGAGTCGTTACATGCCAAAGTTAACATGAGGGTCATACCTCTGCTAAATTGAAGGTCAGAGTGATGGGCATACTTGATTGACCTGGCTTAATGGTACAATGTGTGAAGTTTTAATAGCAAATCTTAGTAATTGCAGAGATATGCACTTGTTGCTTATAAAAGACTTCAGCCTACTTTCAATATGTCCGAATACTTTAATCTGACTTTAATATGTATAAAGAGGGCATAATCCTGCTAGAAAAATGGTAACAGTAAAAGAACTTTACTCGGTGAATATTAATAAAGACCCTGAACTCATATGTAACGTTTTATTTCAACATCTGTAAGAAAATATAGAGATATAGAGTAATTGCAGGGCAGAAATTGCAGAGCAGAATTATGGAATTTGGTCAGTGGCCTTGCACAATGCCATAGAACACGTTAGAAGTTTACCTGTAAAAGAAGCAGTGATATGTGCTCAAGTCCCAAAAGGGACACAATTCTGATAATCTGAAGGTCCTAGTTATGGAACATGGTCAGTGACTTCACACAATGACTCCTTACACAGTTATAGTTGCTACAGTGAGATATAGATGTTGCACGTTTAACCGACGGAGACATTTTGGTAAAAAGTATAGCTCGGGCTGTCCATGAATAGTCAAGCTTCCAAAAAAAAAGCAGAATATGTTTCATTTACCCTCACATTCGAAATGTAACATTACTACAAAACACACAAAACACACACCAAACTTTAATAGTGCTGCAACATTCGTGCAACTTTACTAAGTAAAATTAATTTAACGACCTTATTAACAGTCAATCAACAACACCTGAAAATATATATAAAAAAATGTTTGCGGTCTCCGTGGCTGACTAATTGACTTTAAAAAGTGACAACTCTTGCATCTCTATTTCAAAGCTAAATCCTACACCATACTGCAGAGGAGCGTTGTGCAGATAATTTGTCTTTTGGTAATGCCCTGGCTACACTACACATTAACCGCTTGGTTTATTCTCTGTTAAATCTTAGCCGCTTATCTTCTTTAGCATGTGACGATTGACCGAGACACAATATACAAGGTTTTAAAACCGTATCTCGACTTGCCCCTGCAATCAAGTTTACACTTCGGCTCGCGACAGTGGACACATAGTTTCGATGCAATCAGTAAAAGTGAACTAGACAACAAAACACACAGTAAAGTATATATATTTGCTATTCGTTCTGTCAGTTTTCAGCTAGCATTAAGTAAGTCTACGAGGATCGAGCTATGGAGCAGTCCCCCTCGTTCGATATGAAGAATAGAACTCGAGGCACAATACTTAAACTAGAACTCTGCACCGAAAGATGTGTTCGGATTATACATGAAGCTTTGCCAATATGGATTGAATTTCAAATAACTTCACAGAAATTAAAAGCATAATGAGCCAGAGTGTCAAACACAAAACCCATGCCTCTATGTCGAAGAACAAGGTTCCAATTCAAATTCAAAAGAACAAGGTAAGATCTTAACCCTTAGCCTTTTGTCCTTAGCATACCTTGTCCAGCCAGCATGGATGAATTAATAAATAATTCGACAGAAGGGATGAGGCAGTTTGTTGTCAAGGAGTGTGGCGTGTAGGACCCGGTCACCTGGTACATGTTCATGGTTACATATCAAGATCGAATATATGAAGTTCATCCAAAGCACTTTTTTAAACTTATTTACTAATTTTTCTTTCTCGAACAATGTAATATGCATGATAATATATACATATGTATTGTATCATCATCGCCATGAAGCGGTCATTAAAACAAATATAGGATCTAAAACAGATAAAAAGGGTATTTTTAGGCAGGGACATAATTATACACACAATAAATATGGTTTGTATTGGTCCTACCTTTAGGGACCCATATCCTGACACATATTGAATGGCCTTTCCTTTATTATTTGACCCCAAACTATTATAAATTCATGTGAAATTGCCCAACTTGTTTGAAACAAATATGCACATACATGTATGATCCTTTTTACACTCAGTGTTTAGTTGGAGTAAAAACGCAATTACAACACTTATAAACACCAAATTGAGCATTATGGTCAAACCCATCTCAACATTTCAGTAAAAAACCCTCAACGGTTAGTCAGAATATTGACTTAAGCATGTCCGTGAAACTGGGCCCATAACAGTAAACTTAGCTTAAATCAATTTCACCCGCTGTCAATACGAAAAATACTGTTTTCCGCTAAAAGGTATTTTAATATATTTATAAAGGTCAGTTAATATGATTCGCAATACTGGGTAATAAAGAAAAAAAAAATATTGCAATATTGTATAACTTATAAGATAAAAATGAGTTTGTACATATTAAAAGAGCATATTTATTAACAATTTTTAACTATTAGTTACATTGTCAACTTCTGATTCATGTGAAAACATAANAGCCTGTGCGGGCTGCACAGGCTAATTTGGGATGACAATTTACGCACAAGCATTACGCCCAGTTTTCTCAGAACACAACACATATAAGCAAGCTAAAAACATAAGATGTTTTTGCGAAAACAGACGGTCTTCATCTATTATCTGTTATCTACTGTAAAGACAAAAATAGGGAATCTTGTCTGCCAGACTGTTTTTTTTTGCGTTCACTTTTTTACAATAAATAAGCGATTGTTCAGATTAATAACGATGTGCAATAATTGAGGGTTTCAAACACCCAATTTACCATGATCTCAATGTCATTTACAACAGTGTTTAATGATACTTAATGTGTATGCATCTAACACGATGATTTGATTTTATGGACACAATGCTGGACATCTAATTGAGCATGCGCAGTATGAAACATGTTTTTCATTCGGTTTATGGTCTTTAACTGTAGAGTGTAGAGGTTCGCAGAAATGTGTAAGTGTAAGAAATTTATTATCAGTCAATTAGTAAACCTTGTAACTCTTCGTCTATAATTTGGAAACTATTATTAAGTTTACTGCTAACATAGCGTTGCAAATACGCCTGTTATAGTATTTAAAGATTGCCGTTTTCAATGGTAGCGAGTCTGATTTTGTTCCATAAGATCCAAAGTTCAAATCCAGGAAAAGGCAAACTTTGGGATCCAACTTTGTTCTTGCTTATATTTTAATTTTGTAATTGTTTCGAAAAATGTAGTGTTGTTAGTAGACATAAATGCCATATATACAGTACATATATATATTCAAAAGTACAAAATCTGTGAAAAAGTCACTATGAAATTGTGAAACTATTAACAAAGCTTTTTAACTCAATTTTGAATAAGTCTTCTTCACTTATCAGCTTGCGGCTATCGTGCGATGAACTGGCTAACTTGTTTTAAGTGCATGCTTTTTGTTTCAAGTCCACTGGGCATAGCGGACTTCCAAGGGTCAGTGGTTCGAGCCCCGGTATGGATTGCTTACCGTAGTTTTCTTTCTTTAATTTTATGTTTGTTTTGTACTGTAGCTATTAAGTCCGCTAGGCATAGGGCGTTATTCCTTTGCCACCTCAGCGCATTGCGTCTTGCTTCTACCGTTTAAGTACACGTTTCCGTAAATGCAGGCGTTTAACAGACAGTTTATTTAAGACTTATACAATACTTCATCGTCTTCATACTTAAAGGGACTTGTTCACGTTTTGGTAAATTGAAAAAAAATTGTTTCAGATCTGCACATTTTCGTTGTAGTTATGATATATGTGGGGAAACTGTAATACTGAAATATTACAGTGAATAAAGTGTGGCACAATTATTCTAAAATGTCTAGATACATTCGACTATAGTTTATGTGTTAAAATGTTGATGTGTTATCAAAGTTCATCTGCAAATATAACTTATTGAGAGCTACAACGAATTTTATACGATAAAATCACCTCGAACCAATTAACAAGTATATTTACTTCAATGATACTAATTTATATACTTACAGAACCAACGTTTGCGAACGAATATGTCCCTTGTGTTATAACCTCTTATATTTTTAAACACTCACTTAAATTCTTCATTCCTTCTAAATGCATTACATAAAAGGTTACATTATGTTGAAGTGACATCTACAAGAACTCTTCAAATATTTCAATGACAATACACATGGCAAGTACTGTTGTTTGCAATTCAGAAACTGCTAATATTCATGCGTACATGGGGCCATATAACAATCGATATCAGTGAATCAAAACTGAAAATTCACTGTTTTAAAAAGTGAAAAATATTTTTTTGAAGAAATGACGTCATTATTCAAGTGAAATTCTCCAGTTAAACTCTTTTACATTGTGAATAAACGGTAAAAAAAAAATATTTTCTATGAACACGCGTGAATTAAAATCGATATTCCAAAAAATCCATCAAATATCCTCTATATATCGATCGACTTCGACACATATTTGATTGATTTGTTTTCTTCTATAAGTAAACGTTATTGTTTTTGTAAAAGGCGCGTTTACGATTTAACGCCATTTTAACAGACAGGTAAGGAATGACACCGATTCGTTTTTAATAAATCCCATTCCGATTCGTCCAAAATGTAACAAATAAACCGGTATATATTTTTTGTACGCGAACTCTTTCTATAAGATACATTGTTACCGTTCAATATATATGGGTTCGTACTACAGAAAAAATCACGATGCATAATATATATGCACTTAAATTACCATGTTTGTGGCGATCTTTTTAAATTGCCTGTATATAAGATACACTTTTTGCATTATAACTCATTTTTTTAATTAGAGAAATGTGTTTTTGTAATTGTGTGAACATCTGTGTATTCTTATTATAAAATCGAACTTTTAATACAAGTACACAGTTATTATATCACCAGTTTTCTTCAGAGTAAATATAAAGTCTGACAATAATACAGAACTAAACAATCGTATAACACGCTGCGTAAACCAAATGACACAATGTGTAGGGCCTAATTGTAACTAATCTATCGACGATAAACACTACCGCAGTACACGTTTTGGATATAGGGAAATCGAAAGTAGGTTCATACCAAAATGGCGTCCTCGTTAGAAACACAGCATCACAAAGGTTCAGACGTTGTTTACGACGTGTGTTGTTCAATCTGCGAAGATGATGGAATACATAAAGAAGGATTGTTTAATTGTCAGAAATGTTCAAAATATTTCTGTGACAGTTGTGTATTAACACACAATAAGTTTCTTAAGGATCATTCAGTAACTGCAAAAGGGGGAGGTGACAACTGGCCTGTAACTAAATCAGTGGATGATGCACTGGAGTTATGTGAGGAGCACACAACTGAGAAGCTTACGATGTTCTGTGAAGATGATGAAACGCTGCTCTGTCACGTCTGTCATCTCCGTAATCACAAGTAAGCGACTAAATAAAATAAATTTCTATAAAGTATTAACATATAGGCCAAACCAACTGTTCGTTTCCTAGCTCGCTATACATAAATAATAGTAGTTATGTTATTAATTGTGTAGAGCTAAATAAACAGCGATTTTTTTATTTTTTTTTTAATTACCATTATCATTATTATCATCGTCATCATCAACATCATGATCATCATCAACAACATCATCATAGTCGTCATCATCATTATCGTCATCGTCATTATCATCATCATCATCAACATCTTCTTAATAATTTTCTTCTTCATCATCATCATGCATCATCTTCATCATCATTATGAAGATCATCATCATATTCATCATCATTATCATCATCATAATCATTATCATCATCATCAACATCATCAGAATCATCATCACCATCATCATCATCATCATCATTTTTATCATCATCATCATCATCATCACCACCATCATCATCATCATCATCAACAACAACATCATCGTGATCATCATCATGATTATCATTATTATCTTCATCATCAGCAGCAGCAACATTATCAGCATCATCATCATTATGATTATTATAATTATAATTAATTTCTATAATATTGATTATAAATTGATAATACAATATAAATAAATCGTGCAATTGTATCATAATTATTAATTGTTGTTATAAATATATATATATATATATATTTCAGGAAATGCAGTCACGTAGTTCTATTGACTGACAAGGTAAACTCTTTCACACGACCCATGGACGAAGCTCAAATAAAGACTAAAATTGACTCGTTAATGAAATGTCTAGAGGATATGGTCAAAAAAGGTGAACACAATATTACGTCTCTGCAAACGTCATACGAAAAAGCATTGGAAGAAATAGTTGATGCACGTCGACTAATAAACGATAATCTAGACCGACTGCAACAAAATACAGAAAGAAAATTGGAAGAGTTGCATTCAACATTAAAGAATTCTTTGGAAAATAGTAGAAAAAACTGCGTTAAATTTAATTCAAAGATCAAGGGGTATAACATTAAGGACATACACACAAAGTCACCTGAGCGATCGTTTATTATGTACAGAAAATGTTTAGACCAAACAACTTTGGGAGATTCATTTCTTCGAAATGCAACTATACATTCATCCATTGAATTCCACCTCAACAAGGACTTGGAACAGTTGTTAGCTTCTTGTAAAGAGTTCGGAAGTATCGACAGTCGAGAAGCTGTGTCATGTCAGGTCGTTGACCCTAACAAGATTGTTAGCATTCAACACAAGTCACAATACAATGTGCGAACACCGACTGATAAGAGGGACTGTGTCATAACGGGTATATGCGAGTCGGCAAATGGGGACTTCATAATTGCTGACTACAACAATGCGTGTGTGAAACTTCTGGATCAGGCGTACAATGTGATAGAGAAAATACAACTACCTAGTCCGCCGCGGTCCATGTGTAAAATGTCCTCAAACGAGATGGCGTTGACTGTTAGTGACTATAGTTCTGTTAACGAGATTAATTTCGTACGAGTCGACAACAGGAGAATTGTACAGTTTAATCGTCTACAACTAAACCATTCATGTAAAGGCATTACGATTCATCAGAGCGACCTATTTGTAACTTCCGGTACTGCAGTGTATCAATACACCATGGATGGGCGGTTAGTGAAGAAGTTATATGAGGATAAATCGAGAGGAAACACTGGTAACTTGCTACTTTTTAATTGCTTTACCAAATACAATAAGTACATGCAACATATTATATGCAAATGTACCAACAGGCATTGAATAACGTTAAGTGATTTGTATACCCCAAGCATCTACCGATGGCGGGAGGCATATAGCGATTGGTCTGTCTGTTTTTGTCATCCGTTCGTCCGTCCGCGCATCCATGCGCACAATGTTTACCCAAAATGACACGTTTCACCTAACATCATAATGCTTCATACACAGGTTTGATACTTACATGGATTATGTTGTTTAACGCTGTCAACACACCCTCGTAATTTGAACTCATTTAAAATTGACTTTGGCCTACTTTTAACGTTAGACTTATTCAAAAGGACTAAATTCTTAAGTAACTAAACATGACGCGTTTTTTTAGATCAATTACAATACTGCTTGCTACAAAAGCATTGGTAAGAATATGGATGTTATTTATGAAGACTCTAAATACACAAATATAACCTGACCTCATTTTGACCTTGAAATGGACCTACTTTTAAACTTAACTAATTCAAATATTCCCAGAAAACAATATTGACAAGGATTCCAATATGGAAATAGATACATGTAGTGCAAGTAGATTCCTTTTTAGCTCGGCTGTTTTCGAAGAAAACCCGAGGTATTGTCATAGCCCTCTACTGCCGCGTCCTCGTCGTCGTCGTCGTGGTAGGCGTCGTCGTCCGAAAACTTTAACATTGGCCATAACTTTTGCATTTTTAAAGATAGCAACTTGATATTTGGCATGCATGTGTATCTCATGGAGCTGCACATTTTGAGTGGTGAAAGGTCAAGGTCATCCTTTAAGGTCAAAGGTCAAAAAAACATATTTTTTTAGTTTTGCATTTGTATCTCATCGACCTGCACATTTTGAGTGGTGAAAAGGTCAAGGTCAACGATGAACTTCAAGGTCATGGGTCAAAACAACTTTTTTTTTCATGAGTATCTCATCGACCTGCACATTTTGAGTAGTGAAAAGGTCAAGGTCAATGATGACCTTCAAAGTCAAAGGTAAAAAAACAAAATCCAAGCACCCACAGCCGAGCGTTGGCATCCGCTCNTTAAACTTAACTAATTCAAATATGCCCAGAAATCAATATTGAAAAGGCTTCCACTTTGGAAATAGATAGTGCAAGTAGAGTTCTTTTTTTACATTCACATACGGCTTAAAGTTGGATTTGACCTTAATAAGAAAAGGGAATATTAAATGCTGACATCTGTTATACATTTTGTAATATTGTATCAACATAGCGTTTAGGCAAAGATGGGTGACTAAATGTAATAACCATCTTCTAAAGTTGTTTAAAATCACTTTGATCTCGCTAAAGTGACAGTTTTTAGAATAAAGTAGCTATTTATAATGAAAATTACATTATTGAATGATTAAAATATAGTAAAAATTGTATATATATTTTCAGTTAGTTTGTACTATTAATTATCGAAAATGTTTTAAGCTTGTTATATATTAAAGTATACGAAGTACTTTACCCCAATAAAATCGGTTGGGAAGTTAAAGGGACTTGTTCACAGATTGATTGTTAAATTGACATTTTTTCATTTTTTTGTCACAGATTAAAACGAACAAAACACAAAGAAAATCAGGTAGCAAAATAATACTGACGTGGATTCATACTAGAAATAGTTTTTTGAATAATAGTTATCCTCATTAGAAATCAATAAAATTATGCAGCGTTATAAACGCGAAACGATTAAATATTATGGAATGCTTCTTTTGTTTTCGTTTTATGACAATACGTGGATTGCTGATATGTAGTATACAATGATTTCCATAACACATTAGTATGGAAGGCCGAGTGTCTAAGGCGATATCTTTTAAATTCAAAGGCCAGTGGTTCGATCCCAAGATTAGTGTTTGTTTCTGTTTACATTCCTAACTTGTATTAGACTGCAGTTCTTACGTGCCGATGTTTAAGTTTTATCAATAAAAAGTATTTAATGGCGAGCGTAACAATTTCCAAATATGTGAACAAGTCCCTTTAAATTGAACAAATCAGGTTTGATCTAGTTGTCGACTAATTTCTTAACAATTAGCAATCTTAAGCTTTTTGCACAAGTAAATGTATCATGTACATGATTAGTTGCAGAAGTTGGAGTCAGCCCTGATGGCAAGAGGATCTATGTGACAGACATTACCAATGGCAGGCTTCTCACACTGACCAGAGATGGAGCGGTCACAGCCACGCTTCAGGATCCTGCATTTATAAGGCGATACGAAATACCTAACGTACACGTTGCAGCCACAGGACAGGTGTTTGTCTTAGGTCAACAACTTAGGTGAGTCAAGTTGACATGGACAGAAAGAAGGTTCTCAATACCATACAACTTGATACGCTCAACATTATTTTTGTCTACTTCAATGAAGACACAAGCAGAATGATTGTTGGATTTGCTGGAAGCAACATCATTGAGTTCAAAACAAAGGTTTCCTGACTTTTTAAATTATACCTTTTTTAACATACAAACCTGTGTCAGAGCATTGCAGTGTATTGAATTATTAGTACCGATATACTTTTTGTATAGTTGAGACATGTAGGCGCCATTTATACTAATGATTTTGTTTTCAGCTTGACTGACTTCAAATGTTTATATTTAATAACTTAACCTGTTCTAAACATAGAAACATTTCGGTATAAGTGCTTCTCTCTTTTACACTCTTCGCTGTGTAACTTGTTAGCCCGAATTAAACAAAT
>VMBQ01002739.1:5587-58422 GCA_007657795.1 Dreissena rostriformis
GTCGACTTGCACTTATACCAAAGAGTCTGCAGTGTCTCCCCTCTGCGTTACGCAAGGAAGACAATCAATGTCCCCCCTCTGCGTTATGCAAGGAAGACAATCGGTCAGTGTTGTACAAGCGACAATCAGTAGCTTGACAGACTCAGGCTGACCTACGAGACCAGACTCGTGCACCGTCTTATATCACCAATGAAAACCTGTGACCCGGACAAAGGTATGAGTCTCTATTGAAGCTACCCAGCAAGCTAATTAAAGTTGCTTGGGTCACTTCTACTCAAAAGGCATCCAAAGTCCCAGATAATTCCAATGGTATAAGGTCTCTAATTAATGCAACGTATTTAACGATGTGCTCTGATCGGCAATCGAACGCAGACTGACTGCTCCCAGTATAGCAGCGCTTTATATACTTATGGTTCACGTGACCACCTTGTTAAAGACACAACCCTACTATTTCATGAAAATACAACCCTACCGTTTCAAGCAGTAACTGTATTATACTACTACTATATCCTGCAAAAACATATTGTGCATGTTTGTAACCGACTTGTATTATTAAATAATTAAATTATGTACATGAAAATACAATGATCAATCTTAAATGCACATACTATGTGCGTGGAACTTACCGAAAAGTTAACGATTTGCCAACGGGAAACGTACTTTCGTTTTGAGGTAAACAATATGAATGTACTCAAAGAATAATGAACCTAAAGGATAAAATACCGGCCAAAATCGTCACATTATTATGATTGATATCACTTTATGGTACTTTTTCCTTGCAGTATAAATTATATTCAATACTATTCAGAATAATCAATAAACTAAAAGCACATACCCGGTTAAAATCTTTCGGAAGAAAGATCTCTTTACATCCAATCCTTGTTCAATAATCGTTTGTTGCACAACCTCGATTTAAAACATACTGATATATAACTGAACTATCACTAGTTTAAGACTTGAGTTTCAATGCCAGCAATTATCTTTTGAAATATGATTCGCTATTTTAATATGTGGATAGATAACATATAGCTGACAATGTCAATCAACGTACGGGTGTGTTATGATGAATATAAAAGGCGCCCATATTATATTTGCACAAAATTAATGACGCAAAATAGAAATGAAAACAGAACTTTTAATGAAGTAAGTGTTTTATACGATATCTATGACATGCGTTCATAAGCCTACACCTGTTTTGCTACGATTCAAGAGTCGTGTTAATGATATTTTGTTTTCACTCTTCCTTCAGAGCTTATTAATACCTATATCAGGTGTAACGGTGTGTCCTGTAGACGATTCACCATATACCAAAGTCCATTGGAACAGCATCCGGAAACTTCGGTACCCATTCTTCACGGCCAATGACGTTTCCTCTCTCCTTCTTCAGAAACTGGAGGACCAGTTTAGATGTATGACTTGAGGCACTGTCCTGATGGAACACATTTTACTTCCGACCTTCTGGAAACAGTTCTAGAAATAGTTTCTAGTTTCGTAGAAACGGCTTAAATAGCTTATTGATATAGAACTTGCTATTAACTTTAGTTCCTTTTTTGATAAAGGGAATCTCGGAGATGTTAGCCTACAATGTGGGTTTCACAAAATCGTCACTCAATATTCACATATTTTAAAACTACCAGTAGATGTCTGCTTTGTGTCGAGGCATCACGTTTAGTACATAATTTCAGAAAATACCTTGTATTTCCATTTCGCGGACCCAATATTCATGAGCTTCTTACGCGTCCCAATATAACCGTACACGAATATGCCTCAAACACAATGATACGTTAAAAGCGCAAAAGTGACATCACATATTGATTTTATTTTTTTAAATGTGCAATTTTGAGTTTTAGGATTTGTCATGGGTTTTAATATCTAACAATTAAATACATTTCGTTTTTTTTTCCATAATATTGTAATCACGCTGTTAATTTAAGGGTATTTAGACTCAATGATTCATATTACACAACACAATATTTCTCAAGGAAAAAAATGGCAATAGTAGTTTGAGACGAAACTTTTATAGCTATAACGAAAAATGTAGTTTTTATTTATTTGATTACATCGCGTGATGCGTGATTTTGACATAAACTTAATGGATGCAGATTTTTGAGGGATACATACAAACAGCTTTAAATTTCAAGAGTTTCAACTGTAAACTTTAAACAAGGATCTCTTATTTTTTGTAAAGCTTTAAATAAGGTTTTTAAAATAATTCGGTATTATTAGAGGCAATCATTTATAGGTTTATCTGATTTCGAAATGCCGTAAGAACCGCTCTGTGATTATGTTTTAAATTGCCTTTTCTGGTCCGATTGACATCTCAATTATATATTTTTTGTAAACGATCGACCTTATTCAAAAGGCATGGATAAGGTCGAACAATTAACTTTACAGTCATTATGTTTTTTAAGTATACTTATCACACACCAGAATGAATAACATTCCATGTTTTGCTCAATATGAGAACTATAATTGGAATTCAAATAAACATGGCCTACGCACGAAAATTGTGATTAATAATCTGAAATATTTGCTATTTGTCCGGTACAGCAATGTGTCATGTCAGCAATTTAAAACAAATAATGTTATAGTAACCATTTACAAATAAGCGACGACATTTCAGTGTATCACTTAACCACTTGGCTCTATTTTACAGTCATAATGCAATAATATACTCATTATATATTTGTATGCATAAGTTTGTTTAGAAGTGTATTGCAAACAAAATTAATAAAATGGCTTGTACGACAAGCTGTACTATGCTCAAATTTGACATTTTTAAATCTTCCTGCTCAAAGATACTTTTAACGTTTCAATCCTTGTTTTTACAGCATATCCGTTTATTGACTGTTTAAATTGTTACCTTAGTAGGGTTTAACATAACATCTGGCATTCACTCAAATTATCAGCACTAGCTTAAGATTGTTGTTTGAAGAGTATCATTTCGTTCACTGAATAGAGATTTTTTTTATATATACGCGTTGGTAAATACAACAATTTGCGTATACTAGCCTTGATTTGAAAGCACAAAAATGACAAAAATAAGGTGAACAGTAAAACGTGTCAATAACTTGGTATACTTAAATTATTAAATAAAAATCCTAAATTATTATACTTATTGGAATAATGTACTTCTCATCAAACCTGGTGTATTAACTTTGATTAAATAAGTGATCCTATATTTACTTTTGAATTGTATTCGAAGTGATATGTGAGTTGTTAAATATGAAGTTCGCAATCACGTTCAATCTGACGTTTAATGATATGGAATTCATGTCTTCATAATATATTTCATATTATTCAAGTTAACACCATTATTTAGTTTAAATTATAAATACAAGTATCACGTTACATCAGTACAGGGTTGTGTAATATAAGTGGCTATCATACCGGAGAGCATTGCAGTAGCGCTTTATGCCGTTTCAAAAATATATCAAAGAGACATGCGATCGCCGCGAAATATCTGTTGCGTTCACATAGCGTTCTCGTTGCGTCTTTACGGCATTCGCATCGCGCTCTGATAGCGTCATCACAGCGACACTATAACATTCAATGCGTTATCATGGCGCATAAGGAGTTGTTACAGGGCTCACACGATGGCGCTTTTGGCTTTAAAGCCGTTAATGACAACCGCATATTTAATTTAAAACACTATAACGTCATTTGCTACTTTGCTGTTCACGCTCTGACATTATAATAAGTTATCGAGGCAGACAAGTAGGACACGTGCACTAGTTCTCAACCATCATCTATTAGATGCCTTTCGCCATTAGAGCTAGTCGAATCACAAGTAATGAGGCTGAACCGCAGCCTGAGTCGCCCAGTCACATACTTCGTTGGCTCATAGCCTTGTTTCCCAGCATCAAAAGATTCCACTGCTTGACTGATTTCCATTTGACTTAAGGCGAACGAGCTGATATGGAGCAAGAAACTAAACGTCTGCAGCATACGCACAGCATCCTCACGGCGTTGCCCAAACGGTTTCTTTTCATACCAGTGGCGCAAACCGTACTTTTGACTATTACTACTAGGAACGCGCGTCAACAGTGCTTACTAGTATTTCTTGGATAATTTTAAGATTAACAATATAAATTAATTAATAAAGTAGAAGTTTAGACAAATGGTTATAAGAAGTTATTTGGAAATACGTCTTGATTTAGTTGTAGAACAAAACAGCAAACAGTTTTGACCTTTGACCTCTTATTTAACTTTGACCTGAGGGATACAAGACAAGATCTTGTGGGCAACAACTATGTTCAATACAATTTCATTAGTTTCCTCGCGCCTTGTTGCAACGCAGTTATCTATTGATGATGAAATGGCCAACGTCGATAATGGAATCGCATGTGATTGTGGTAATAGAAAAGAATGCTAAAACCGTTCAATGCTATCAAACGCAATTTTTAAAATGCAAAGTAAGAAAAGGAGTAAGACAGTGTTCAACCGCCCATGTCTGAATTTAACCGTAGTTGTTATATTTGTATCCAAATATCTCTCTTTTTTGCGCATTCTCGGTTATTAAATGTTCACTTGAGCAACTGGCCCTGATTTCTAAAAAATGCTTAATCCAGATTTAAGATAACTGGTGCATGTTGTTTATTTCCCATATAATTTTCTCTCAGTTTTCGCATATTCGCCTGTCACTTCGTCTTGGACATACGCCGCCGACCAGCTTCGTCCAGGCGTCTCGGTTCTGGGCGAGTCTCACCAGCTGCCACCACGTCGTGCCCATCTGTTTGGTATCTGCATCCATGTATTGGCGTCAGGTGGTGCTAGGCCGTCCTCTCTTCCTCTTCCCTTTGGGGTTCCAGGTGATAGATTTGATGCAAGCTTCAGAATCTTGGGGATCTTGCTAAGGCAGCTATTGAGCCTGATTTGTTTGGTTACTGATGCGGGTTCTAACGTCTGTATCCGTTTCTTCGTGGTTGTTCAGGTTGCGTCTACCTCTTCCCGCGCATCGTCTTGGACTGTAACAATGTCACCTAAACCTTGTTATGTGCAACGATTAGATTTTAAATTCGGCCTGATGTTTTACTTTTTGTAATATATTTATTTATATTTATAATTTCTTTAAGAATTAATGTCTTTTAATGTCATTTCTACGCTGGACATTTTAATTCGGTTGCACGTTGTACCAGAACATTGTTCTTAAAGATAGATATGAGATTTGGTTCAATATGTGTCAAGCTTAGTGCCGGCATAATGATTTATATATGACTCATCCATAGGGAAGGCAGAATCACATTACATAAACAATCGGCATACGTGTGCTTTACTGAAAATGCGTAAAACACAGGGGCTCATTTACCAGTAAGAATATCATTAGTGTTTATTTTATGACTGCTACATACACGATTTAAATAGATGCATTAATATAATGCTTTGCGTTTAATCGACTACAGTTAAACTGTTATTTACTTCATATTAAAAATAGAAAGAATGTACACAGGTAATGCCTAGTATTTATAAGTATGCCAAAGTGTATATTCATGCTATGTGCATTATTTAACATTAAAATATTTTGACGGCACACAATACACATATTTTATTAAAATAAGTGTTAAATATTTTAGGATAACAAATGCTGGAGATGAAACTTCTAACACATGTCTTTTATTAGAAAAAAACTCTCTTTTTGGAGTTGTTTTAAACTTTAGCTATAATTTATTCTCATGTTGGTAGTAGTCAGTTTCAACATGAAGTATCATTTATACACAATGATACATATAATAGTAAATACAAGCTCACATAATACCATCATGAAGTGACCTACTTCACAATTTGTGAATTGCAGCATTGAAATTTCTTTGCTACGTGTCAGTTTTCAATGCTAACAAAATAAGTATTTCTTACTGCAAATGAACGTAGCAAATTGATCATAACATACAACAATATAATTGTTTATAACTATTGTTTTAAAAAATATGTCCATAACATCTCTAGAACCTAATTTAAATAGCTTATTTAGACAAGAATGCACATTGTAATATCCAACAGTTAGTGCTATACATTAACTAGTTGTGTACGTTTTCATTACCTTAAACATGAACATTTGCATTCAATGTTCCTTTGCATATAATTATCGTTAGAAATCTAGGTCAAAACTTATCTTAGACATTTACGCCGAAAAACACATAACTGTTAGTAACCTCGCCATGTTTACCTTTCTTAAACTCGTCTGATAAAGTCAAGTACACACAGGTACTTACATGATATTATCTATAGCCTCATAGCAGTGAAAGATAACACAAGCACTCAAGCTTTATCATAAAATAGCAGATTTAAACATTCTTTTTGTTTTCAAAATGATTCTCATTCTAACAGAGAAACCATATTGCTGATATTATCTATAGCCTCATAGCAGTGAAAGATAACACAAGTACTCAAGCTTTTTCATAAAATAGCAGATTTAAACATTTTTTTTTTTTTCAAAATGATTCTCATTCTTACAGAGAAACCATATTGCTGGTTGTTAAAGAATAACGCTCCTTAACTAAATATCCAAATTTCCCACAAGATGTTCTTCCTGTCAACACAAATTAAGAAGTTGTACAAAATATTTGGTAAACCGGATTTAGTTGAGAAATGCACACCTGCTAGTGAATTTATGGAAATGGATGTACACACGTATCAAAGCAAATCATATTTTCAAATTATGTACAAGAGCGGACAAGAACTCATCTTCACGATTTAAAACACCGGACATCGTACGAACGATACGGATAATTTCTTGTTGTTTACCGTTCGATTAGTTTTGTCTGACCACTGTACAATGCAGATGTTGTTAATTTACAAAACACCTCTTCTAGACGAAGCATCCGATTTAGAGCTCATACGTCTGAAATTGTAGTCAAGCAAAGCTTAATTGGCCTGTGTAAAACTAAAAAGCATTAATAATGTAATTTGTTAAAAAAAATCTGAAACTTCAATTAAAATTAGATTATCAAAATATGGATACAACAGGTGTGCAGGAGCAGAGCAGCGGGAGTCGTGTTAACGGCTCCGATAATTCGGGGTTCATCAAGCTATATTTTATTTAAAAATATCTTTACTTGGACAATAATTCTCATTTGTATTTCACAGTTATGAAAATAGGCCCGCGGATGTAATTAGATTGCGAACGCGACTACAAATTATTAGACTTACATTAATTTTGAAGCTACACATGACTGATGAATTATATATCAAAACAATCACTATTTAAGGTTTTGCTAATACATATTTACATCAAAACATGTGTGAACTCGTTTTTTTTAAAGTTTTTTTCAACGGTCTTGCCGAATACTGATAAATATATATATATACGAAAATTCACATGCATACTTGAGTTTATATGATATATGCTTCAGTTATTGAAATTAGCATGCATGTATTTAAAAGTTTCGTTTGTCAATCAACAGTTTTTTTAAATATGTGCTCCCAACCAATCTCGAAATTGAACATGTCTGGAACGATCATTTGTCCTTAAATTAAGTGGTCAGTGGTTTGATCCTTGGAAATTGATCTGATGGAAGAGCGTTCGTAACTCATCTATGGAATATCTATTTATAAATACTTTTGCTGAAACATGAGTTTTTAGTACATTTAAGAATTATCTGAACTTGAAAGAATTAAATAAATTATCAATTTATTATCAGCACTTTTAGAAGACTAAATGCATGAAATGCCTGGTATTCGTTATACAAAAGTCTTATCCACGGGCTTTATGTTAATGAGCTTCCTACGCGCATGCGATAAATGCAACATGTGTGTGTCTCAATATAAATGTACACACCAAACACATTCCTCAAACACAATGATACCTTAAAAGCACATAGTTATGTCACTCATTGACTTTATTTTAAAAGGTGCAAATTAGACTTCAGGCTTTTTTATCCGTTCAAATATCACGCTATGATTTAAGGGTGTTTAGATGGCAATGATTCATATAACATAACATAAATGTCCTTAGGAAAAACAAACAGGTGACACAAGTAGTTTGCGACAATACTTGTAAATTGCTATTCCAAAAAAACGTTGATGTTGTTATTATTTAAATAGTGAGCATGTTGCATAATTTTTACATATACTTTTAGTATGCAGTCATTTTTTAATACAATTAGTTTTATGAATTGTTAGAGCATTTCAATTTTAAACTGTAATTTCGGATTTTTTTCTCTGACTTGTCAAGCTTGAAGTAAATTTGTAATATATTGAAACATATTTTGGTATAATTACAGGCAATCATTGTAGTTTTATCTGATTTCGAAATGCCTTAAGCATTGCTTTGTGATTACTTATTTAAATTGCCTTTAATGCAATCAATTATTTTCGTAAAAGAACAACCTTATCCAAAAGTCATTGAAAAGGTCGAACAATAAAGCTACCAGTCATTATGCTCTTTAAAGTATATTTATCATAAACCAGAACAAATAACTGTTAACGTTCAGTATTGAAACTATAATTAGATTTCAAACAAACGTGGCCTTTACACGCAATGTGTGGTTAATAAGCTGAATCATTTGCTTTTGAGCCAATGCAACAATGTGCCATGTCAGCAATTTAAAACAAATTATGTTAATCATTACCATTTAAATAAAATCAACGTGATTTCAGTGGATACATGAACTTTTTGACTATATTTTAAGATAGTTGTGTAATGCTTTTTTAATTATACATGTTTATACGCTTGACAACATTTGTAGAGCAAACAAAACTAATAGATCGTCGTGGCGTAGTGGATATGTTGTCCGCATAGCGATCGGGTGGTCATGGGTTCGAACCCCACTGGGAGCGTTCCTTTAATCTCCACCAAAGACACCAAGTACTGGTTCTAGTCCCAGGAAACGGACTCGAGAGCGTTTATATAAGCCTATGGCTTTCGATGCAATCGAGCAAAAATAAATAGGTTTAAACTAAAACTAATAATATTGTTTGTGAATAGTTGACCAAATTTAACCATTTAATTGTGCATCTGGCCTTGCCAGTTTAACGCGAGGCCATCTCAATATGGTTAAAATTTAATATTTGTAAGACATTCTCACTTAAGATATTCTTAAATATATTGATGAATGATGAACTTACAATACGGCCAATATAAATAACGTACTAATTTGTCCGCCAAGCACGACTTTGGCCTTCGTGTTTGGTATGGTAGACGAGTCTTACACGCAAAACGTAGTGAATAATGTTTTTGTTTTTTTAATTTCATGATGACTGATAAAGTAACAACTGAGCAACTGTACTATGCCCACATTTGATATATGGGATCTAAGTATGACCTGTCTTAAATGCTGCACGAAGCTCAACGCACTCAGTAACTCATAAATGTATCCAGATATATTCAGCCATTGTTATAGCTAAATAAAATTGACCGCAGGTTCGGAACAAAATATACTAGGTGTTGTTTTGATAAGAATCACCGTGAATACGTGCGAATTACACTTCAAACTGTAACGTCAAATAATAATACCAAATGTTAGTAAAAAGCATGTTTACACAGTATAAATGCAAACTAATGGTTTATTTAACTCGAGCCATGTTCCATCCTGAGAGATCGAAAACAACTATGATTATATTCATATTGTAAATAATAGAAAAAGGGCAAACTGCTGAGGTAGAAGACAACAGATATATATCCAGTCACCGTAATGGTTCATATTTAGTTATATTTGTTTTTTTCGAGTAATAAGTATCTGATTCGCATACGGTCTTAAAAACAAATGTTTTATTTCTAAGCGAAGGGCAGAAACAAGTCCGTTCTACAAATATTTTGCATATACAGTTTCGACCAAATTAAGGTGAGTTGTTTGTGAGACTTCATTCATAAAGGATACACCGCAAAAAAGCGGGTTGTATTATGATAACAATCACTTGGACCATTCGTTTTGAAATGTGGCAGTGACATTTTTATTTTTACATTAAAAGTGGCGACTATACAGGTCCTCTGCGGCGCCAAACCCTTTATTGACGTTGTTTGATCGAGGATATGACAAGCATATGCTTACTAGATAAGATTTCCATACAACTCATGTCCCATAATATACAAATATAAAATAGTCATATACACAGTACAGGTTCATTTAGAGTATATGTCCATGTGTGAAAATGTTCATTAAAATTAAAAGTGTACAACGTATGTAAGCTACATTTACTCAAATACGACAGCGTGTTTTGTTGTAAATAATTGTGTTTAAACATGAACACGGGGTGCTTTACATACCCACGTTATATTGATTATATAAGTAAACTAAAAACTTAATAGTGTTATATAAGGTAGTACCATTTATCCATGTGTGTATTATTAAAATGTACAGACACATGATTGACACGTTTGAAATATAAGGGAAAAAAAACAATAACATTAAACACAACTCAACCATAACCTTTAAAGTGAAATTAATTTCTGTGGTTAGAAATGTAGAGTTTAAACAGTCAAACCATTAAAATATACATATCCAATATTCTTAAGAAATAAATACAGGGATAATGAAAATCCACAATCAGAGAAAAAATATTGTTACCATCCGCTTTTTTTCTAAGGCAAGAGACCAAATGCCTTTTGCTTAAAACAATGAAATTCATATGGGCTGTTAATATGACTTCTTCATTATGATAGTTCAACCTAGAGTACGTGTTCTAATAAAACCAAAGAAAACTTAAAAGTGTGCATTACGTAATTGATTCTCAATTAGGCCTACTTACTAAAAAAAAAGCAAAACAGCACCCGAAATAGATTTAAACACAATATACGAATTACATCAGATAACTATAATCCACAGCATAACATTCCTTCCTTCCATTCAAAAGCAAAAAGTATCTTTCAATAATACATAGATAATGAATTAAATTAAAAAAATGTTTAATATTATCATCGCCCAAACACTAAACTTATATTATTATATAGAATGCATTACCATGTTGTCTATCTCATGAATAGAAAAACAATGAACTGAAGTGTAAAAACCGTTGCTATAATGAATCACTAGTGAATTGAAGTAACAACATTTTACTCGGTAGATAGTTTTTAATATACGTCTGCGATTAGTAAGGATTTATTATGACGGAGCGAACACTGCGCTACATCGTAGGCCTTCAGTTTTCGTGAAGTATTCATGCTATCATAAAATTATAATTTATAACATTTCGTAAAGGATGAAAAGTGTTTAAAACAGAACGATTTAAACCCTGCTAATTAAGATTCGTGCAAAATATAAAGTTCAAAGTCAAGACGTTGCAACAACATTTTAAGAATTCATTAATGATAGAAAATGGTTATAAAATATCGTTTGTTAAAACAGCAAAATGATTTATCGGAAAACAATTCTTAAATAATCTAAATATGTAATGTTTAGAGACCAGACGTTCCAAAGCATGTTCATGATTCTTGGACAACAGACACTGAATTTAAATCGACAATATTTTGACAAAATACTGGCTGGATCTGGCTCGCCGAAGTAATGTGTTTGATGTAAAATGTTTCTTATCGGTCCGACCCTTTTAAATGGTTACTAAGAATCGTTCTTGTTCTATAAATAGTTTTGAATTAAAATAAAAGAAACTTTTGTTCATATTATTCCTTAAATGAGATTTTAAGTTTTCTCAATAAAGGACTTAAACACATGTTTAAACCTACTTATAAAACCTTAAAGGGACTGTAAACCACGAATAACGTAAAAAGAAAAGTTCTAAAATACCATATTGTTTTACAATTATTAGTTTATATTGATTAAAAAATCACGACTGGTAAAAAACATTACTTTAAAAAAAAGTATTTTTTTTTATTTTTACTTTTTTTTTTTTNCTAGAAAAGCCCTATAAGGCACGCGTCTCAAAAAGCCTCTGTCAGCCAAAATCCAGCTCCTGGCCTACGAGTGTGGCTTAGCTCTAAGCCCGGCAGACCATGTTCTAGCTGACAGGAGAAGGGGTGCAGGCGGGTCTCTGGCGCCTTAAAACCAGCTGCTTCGGGCAGATGGGGCTCGTCATCCTTGGTTGGTAGCTCATCTAGGAGAAGGAAAACTCTGATCTCAAACCTCCGCTGCCTTGCGGCATACCCAATCATGGGAAAGGCTAGGGGAGTCAACCCCGACATCAAATCCGGAGCCGGAGTCCCTAAGGCAGTCTGGCCTTGTCCTCAAGGTCATTCTGGCAACTCCTGCGACAACGCTGGTGCCAAGCTGTATCGGTCTACCGTTCCCTTGGATCCATCAGCTGCGTGGAGAGGGGGGTCCTGACGCATGGGCAACCCAGGATCTCCATACTTTCTTGCCCAGGCTTGCGCCCTGGAGAGGTCACTCCAGCTTCGTGTCACAGCGATGAAACCAACACGGGAGGCAGTAGTCACGGGTTATAAGTCCAAACTCGTTTGGCGAAGAGAAAGGACGCCACGGACTGACTCCGACGGTGGGAGAGACCGCCATGTCTCACTGGTCAGCTACCGCCCGCCTCAAGCTGGGCAATCCCCGGTCAATAAGGTGCTGACCCGCCAACATCCGCCTGCTTCAATGGGTGCTTGGAGCTCAGTGTGTATTCACGATAAGCGGATGGAAACCACGCACCAGGAAAAACACAGAAAACTGCTAAGAAGTCTCCAGCACTTCGTTTTGCAAGCTGGAATGTGAGAACAATGTGCCCTGGGATCTCTGATGACTTGCTCACCAGTGATGACTCTAGGAAGACCGCCATCATCGACAGAGAACTCACCAGAATGGACATTTGTATCGCCGCCCTCCAAGAAACTAGATTATCATCTAGCGGTTCCCTCAGGGAAGAAAACTACACTTTCTTCTGGAAAGGGAGGGAGCCAGAACAGCCACGGCAACATGGAGTGGGTTTTGCTGTTAAGAACACCTTGCTCGACTCCATCGAACCCCCCACAGGTGGCACGGAGCGCATCCTTTATCGTCTAAACTCAGCTGCAGGTCTCATCACCATCTTCAGCGTCTATGCACCGACTCTGGGCGCTTCCGATGAAGACAAAGACACCTTCTACGATCAGCTGGACAGTCTGCTTGGCGGGATCCCCAAGGTTGAGCCTATTCTGCTCCTCGGTGACTTCAATGCCAGAGTTGGGACAGACCATCAGTCATGGTCGTCTTGCATTGGACACTATGGCACTGGGAAGATGAACGACAATGGACAGAGATTACTAGAGCTCTGCTCCTATCATAACTTGTGCATCACGAACACCTTCTTCCAGTCTAAACCCCAGCACAAGGTGTCATGGATGCACCCCAGGTCCCGTAGGTGGCACCAACTTGACCTTGTGATCACTAGACGCTCCCTGCTGAGCAGCGTACTAGGAACACGCAGCTACCACAGTGCAGACTGCGACTCAGACCATGCCCTAGTATGCAGCAGAATGAGATTCCTCCCCCGCAAGCTACATCGCTCCAAACCCCCAGGTCGGCCTCGTATCAACATAGCCAGGATTGGTGATTGCCAGCGCAGGGAGGAATTTGTTAACAGCCTTGAGAATGCCCTCAAAGACCTTCCGGAGCAGGATGCCATGGGACGATGGAAGTCCATCAGGGATACCATTTACGATGCCGCCATTGCCGCCTTTGGCAAGAAGGAGGGAAAGAATCCTGACTGGTTTAACGCCAATCTCCAAGAACTTGAACCTGTCCTTGCTACCAAGCGCTCAGCTCTCCTCGCCTACAGAAAGTCAACATGCGAGAAGACGCTCTCAGCTTTGAGGACGGCACGAAGCAATGCCCAACGTATAGCCCGACGCTGCGCCAACGACTACTGGCTGCAGCTGTGCGAGAGCATCCAGCGCTCAGCCGACTGTGGAAATGTGCGTGGCATGTACGATGGCATTAAAAAGGCAGTTGGCCCCACAGTCAAGAAGACCGCCCCACTCAAGTCATCCACTGGGGAGACGATCACTGACCGCAACCACCAGATGAGGAGATGGGTGGAGCACTACTCAGAGCTTTACTCTAATGTAACTGTTGTCACCGAATCCGCCATCAACGCCATCAGTGACCTGTCCGTAATGGAAGAGCTTGACGCCACTCCCACTGTTGATGAACTTGCCAAAGCAATCGACTCGCTGAGCTGCGGCAAAGCCCCAGGAAGTGACGGCATCCCACCTGAAGCCATCAAATGCGGGAAGACCACCCTACTCCAGCCACTGCACGATCTTCTGCTTTTGTGCTGGGAGGAAGGAGCAGTGCCACAAGACATGCGAGATGCATCCATAGTCACCCTTTACAAGAACAAGGGTGACCGGAGTGACTGTAACAACTACAGAGGCATCTCTCTGCTGAGCGTGGTTGGAAAGGTCTTTGCTCGCATAGTCCTAAACCGTCTCCAGACCCTTGCAGCAAGGATCTACCCCGAGTCTCAGTGTGGTTTCCGCTCCGGCAGATCTACCACCGACATGATCTTTACTGTACGCCAACTCCAAGAAAAGTGCAGAGAACAGGGTATGCCTCTTTACTTGGCCTTCATCGACCTTACTAAGGCTTTCGACCTGGTCAGCAGACCCGGACTGTTCCGCCTTTTGGAGAAGATTGGTTGCCCTCCCAAGCTGCGCAGCATGGTGGTATCCTTTCACGAAGACATGAAAGGAACTGTCGTCTTTGACGGGTCATCCTCAGAGCCATTCCTCATCAACAGCGGTGTCAAGCAGGGTTGCGTGCTTGCACCTACCTTGTTTGGTATCTTCTTCTCGATGCTGCTGAAGTATGCTTTTGACTCGTCCACTGATGGCATCTACATTCACACCAGGTCCGACGGAAAACTCTTCAACCTCGCTCGCTTACGGGCCAGAACAAAAGTGACCGAAGTCCTCGTCAGAGAGATGCTGTTTGCGGACGATGCTGCCCTGGCCACGCATACAGAAGAGGCTCTTCAAAGACTCATAGACCTCTTCGCTACAGCATGTTCAGAATTTGGGCTTACTGTCAGCTTGAAAAAGACTAATATCATGGGCCAGGATGCCAGCAACGTACCCTGCATTAAGATCGGGGACTATACCCTGGAGGTGGTGGATGACTTCACCTACCTTGGTTCCACCATCAGCGGAAACCTGTCCATCGATACCGAGCTAAGCAAGCGCATCGCAAAGGCTTCAGCTACCATGGCCAGACTGACAAAGAGAGTCTGGGAAAATAAGCTTCTGACAGAGAAGACCAAGACCAGGGTATACCAGGCCTGTGTCCTCAGCACTCTGCTGTACGGTAGCGAAACATGGACGACCCTCATGCGACATGAACGCCGCCTCAACACGTTTCACATGCGTTGCCTAAAGCGCTTGTTGGAGATAAAGTGGCAGGATCGTATCCCATACAATGACATACTGGAACGTGCTGGGATCCCAAGCATGTATGCCCTACTAGCTCAACGTCGCCTCCGCTGGCTTGGTCACGTGCGCCGAATGGAGGATGGACGCCTACCAAAGGACGTCTTGTACGGCCAGCTTGCAACTGGCACGCGACCCGTAGGTCGCCCAGCTCTCAGGTACAAAGATGCCTGCAAGCGTGACCTCAAAGCCTGCTGCATTACAGCAGAAACCTGGGAGACTCTTGCCGAGGATCGCACCGCTTGACGACAGTCTATACACAGAGGTATCGAGGCAGCTGAGGAAAGCAGATCTGGACATGCAACTCAGAAGAGAAGCATGCGAAAAGCGCGCGCCGCCATCCCCCCGACTGCAAGCCCCTTTGTGTGCGTATTGTGCAACAAGGACTGCCACGCCCGCATCGGCCTGCTAAGTCACAGCAGGCGTTGCCCCAAGAAGTGACAAACATATCGAATAAGCATAGTCTTTCGAGACTCAGCTCTGCCAACCGATAGTGACCGTTTATATCAGTAAATGTTTCGAGGTACTACATTTTTCCGGAATCAACTATAAAGTCTTCATATTCGATAGAAGTGACCCAGATTCATCAAAACTAACAAAAACACAAAAAGCAGCAATCAAAAAGCTTAAGAAGTATTTAAAAAATATTAAGTTCTATTGCTCATGACGTCATTATTAAAACCTTAAACGTCATACAACACATATATTCCCACAACAAATGCAGAATCGTCGCGTTCATATATGTTTTCTTTAAAATGTGGCGAAGAGATATGAGAAACATACAAAACAATCCTGCCCTATTGTTGTGTAATATATACGGCTCACTTCTTATCAAGAATATCAGCTCAGCTTCGCCGTTATTTTATTCTAGGCCTCAACTGATATATTACTAAACTACATGGCAGTACCATGTTAGTCTCTATATATATTGCGCACTAGAATACTAGTTACATTTCAGCACGGTTACCTCAACAAGTCGTTATTCTCCATCCATGTTTGAATATCTAAAGGTGTCCATTTGAGCACCCTCTGAATCGGACGGAGCTTATTAGCAATTGTTTTGGTTACATCCTACAACACATATATTTAATTTTTGCATGATTTGTAATTGGAAACACAATCTATATATGTCTGTTGATTATTTAGGCATATTAGTTTTAGCTGGAATATTTTGTCATATTTTACATTATTAACAAAACAATGTACATGTGAATACTATACAAGATAATTACCTTCCGTTGTGCATCTGATGAATCTTCAGCATTCAAAAGTCCCGAATACGCTTGCTTTATTTCTCTTAAAAGGTCCGACATTTTGTCATCGAATCTCTCTTTTCTACTAAAATCGAAAAACTTCTTTTTGCCACACATGATTCCTAGCCATCCATCTGGCTTATAACCACGTTGAGTCTTCAGGGGTACCATGCGTTTCATCCGCTCATCCGCATATTCAGCCTCTGTAGTATATACAAGATTAATAAAATGTATAATCATATTGCCTATATCAATTTTTCATTCATATACTGTATATTTATATCATACTTTTATACTACACTGTTCATTTTTTCGACATAATTTACATTGTAGTTACATGCTTATTTGTTTACACCTTATCAGCAGCACTAACAAATGACAGAAGAAATATATAGCATAAGCCTCAAGCTTTTTTCTAGATTTTGCTAATTTTCACTTCCTTGCAGTCCTTATGTTAAGCATATTTCGTCCAAAGAAGCATGTATGTTTGTTTTGTATTATATTGCTTACATGTTGTCTACGAATAGCTTAATAAATATTGTTTAAACCAAAATGTTTTTGTTTTTTTCACAACCTAGCATTATCTATATTTAATTCCCATATGTATTTAAAAATATTGTATTTAATTAAAAAATAACATGTTTGAATATATGAAGATATTTTTCCAGAATGCAAATATACAAGACATAATTACCACAGCAATTCTAGAAAACTATGTTTGCATATAACTAAAACATTTAGAAATACTAGAATGCTACTCTAAAACAAACTGAACAAAAATATCTAGAAAATGAGCATTTTCGAGCATATTAAGAAACATTATACAAACCTGCGCGGCAATTTTTACTGTCCTTGTATTTTTCAGACAAACAAAATAGAACGACGTGAGCTTTCTCTATACCGCTCGACATTGCGTCGTATCCATGCATGCAGTCTATATCCATCCAAACCTGTAAATATTAGGAAAAATATGTCAACCTGTATATCATCATTTATATTGCAATTCACTATAGCACTACATGGCTCGAAGTTACATTTATTTTAAGCTTTCCGGTGGTTTATTAAAAAATATTAGTGAATTAAAACTGATAATTCACTGTTTCAAACAGTGAAAAATAACAATAAAAATTGTTGAACATTTTCACTATTTAACTGTAAAAAATGACGTCATTATGTCCAGCGAAATGATCCAGTTAAACTCTTTTACAATGTAAATTAACGGTGAAAAAAGCATAAAATAAAAGAAAATGTGTTGAATTCGGTGGAATATCAATATTCCACCGAATCCAACAAATATCCTCTATGTATTTATTTTCATTGCATATCGGTGTGCTATTTGCGTCATGCGTAAAGCTATCGTTATACATACATTATTTTAATATTTGCGTTGCATACATGTGTGTACGCAGGATTACCACAAGGTATGCATGGACAAGACAATATTTATTTCAAAGGGTTCACGATACCTCGTATCCATTTGATTTCAATATGTCTCGCACGTTTTTTATTAGTTCCTGATCTTCCCAGTTATATGATATCATAACGTGACCTGTGTGGTTTGTTTGCTCTACAACAACAAAAATAGGTGCCAGGTTTAAAGCTCAATTAACACTCAAAATCAACGAATGTTTCGTAAAATATTTCGTAAAATAAAGTTTATCCATAACGAATCAGTGTTCCTCGTAGCAATAGCTAAACTTTTTACACCAGATGGTGTCTGATAACATAGATTTAACAAGATGCTACGATATCTATTCATACGACATACGAACACTTACATGGTACATGAACATGTGTTGAATATATTGTACCAAAAAAACAAATACAAACGAAAATTTTGTATCTTGTTAAATCTATGTTACCAGACCACATCTTGCGTTGACATTTTGGCTATTGCTATAAATGAACACTGATTTTTATTTGTTAACTTTTTTTTTATGAAATATGTTACGAAATATTCGTTTATTTTGAGTGGTAATGGGGCTTTAAAAGAGTCATCGGTCTATATTTAATTGACAATGCAATAACAAAAAAATAAAATTGTATTAATATGAATACTGATGTAAATGACATCTTTACAAATACTTATGTTTTATACTACTAGTAAACCTGTGTTTGCAGGTGTTTGCTCTTTACTGATGCGTTCTGGTTGTGATTTCCGACTTGTTGCTTCTATCTCCTTAGCTAAAATAACACACAATTATGTACTTTTGTATTTTCCCCAACTACTATGCCAATATTGTAGTTCTGCGTCATTTCTTTTTGGTATGGTTACACCACTCATACGTTGTTACGTTTATATATAGTACGAACAGAAAACATCTTTAATCATATATTAATTGAATAACAAGAGGAACCAAAGATATTTAGCACTTAAAAGTATACAGAAAAGAATTATTATGGTACCCATAATAATTGAACTTAAAATGTATATCTTTTTATGCTTTCCGGTGGTTTATAGAGAAATATCAATGAATTAAAACTGAAAATTTCCTGTGTCAAACAGTGAAAAATTACTGTGAAATAACGTCATTTTTTGACGTAATGACGTCATTATTCCAGCGCAATTCTCCAGTTAAACTCTTTTACAATGTAAATAAACGGTGCAAAAGCATAAAATAATAATAAAATTAGTTTGAATCGGTGGAATATCTATTTCAATTCACTCGTGAATTAAAATCGATATTCCACCAAATCAAACAAATATCCTCTATTTATTTATATGTTAATACTCACCATAGTCTTGATAAAGTTTGTTGTTAGACGTTTCCAAAGCTGCCTTTATCGTCCAGAGTGCTCCCTGACATGCTTGTTTTATTTCATTCTGTTCATTATTGTCCTTCATTTCTTTTTTTTTCCGTCTCCATTAGAAATTCGACGACGCCTATTTCATGTTCACTGACCACTTTCTGTTGAATGGTTTTGTCAAAGCAAAGTGCCCAGATAGCATTCACGCTCTCTGTTGAAATACACGTTAATAGAGGTACTTGAAATTTCGTAAATTACCTATCTATTCATTAAGATTGCCTGTCCCTTGTGATAAGGGACTTTAATCAATTCATGAACAAGATATTGTTTATATTGTTATGTAAAAGCTGTTGATTGTAAAGTGTATAACATGTGCTATAATATGCATAGATTGCTTGTAAACTCTGTACGGTATGGAGTGGGATGCTCTCAACCCACACACACCTATTGATGAGGAAAATGAAATATATTGAACGGGAAAAGGTTTGCCTGTCTCATTATCATATATCATTTTTATAGTGGGTCTTTTATAATATAAGCAAAAATCGTATCTTACCATAGGTGGCCTCTATATCATTTGTGCGTCCCAACTTTACAAGCAGCGGCAAAGCGTTAAGATCAACTAGCAAAATCTTGTTGGTATCGTTCTGTGCCAGATATTTGATGACTGCAACATAAATGGTTACATCCCACATTCATACGTAGACCATCCGTCAAAGGCTTTTGGTACAGAATGTATAGTTAAGTATTTTTTTGGAGTAAACATGATGAATATGTATAAACTTTGGTAATAACTAAATCTTCATGTAAATAAAAAAAGAACACTTACTGATCCCACATTCATTCGTTGACCATCCGTCGAAGGCTTTTGAATCATTCTCTAAACCCTTTTTAAGCACGGTGAGAAGGTATTCTACCTGGTCTCTAGCGGCACTGATGATACCGGATTCTTCTTCTTTTACAATGCCTGATGAATTCACGTAAAACGAGTAATACAAAAAAACAACACATTTAACAAACATTTATAAAAGTTCGTGGGTATTGGCGGAATCTCTTTTTAATACTTATTTATCTCCATAACTATCAGTGCTTTTGTGTTATATTTGTATAACTTTGGAATGCATAATTATAAAATGACTACGTATACAGTACGTTCTTAGTATTCCAGCGATGAATATACATGTACAATGCATATTCGCGAATAAAATACATTTTAAAAGAATCAAGTAAAATATTAAGTGTCTTACTAGTCTTTGTTTTGGTAAGATTTACAAAGGCCTTAATATTTAATGACTGCATCTTTTTTCTATCAACACATGATTACATAACTCAAATATTTACCATAAATGTTACATTAACATTGTAAGTAGTACAAAATTCATTCGCAAGTATCGCGTCTGGGGGGGGGGCGCGACTAACTATTATCGTTCAATGTTTGACACCATAAACAATTTCGTCTTCTCTGTTGTTTTGTGTTCGTGGTAAGCTTAACAAAAGTAGTAAACCAACCTTTATTTCGAAAATTAAAAAAAATACATTCTCGCTTTAAGTACATCGTATTTTCATAAATAAAACATCACTCCAAACGCTTTTCGTGTGTTTATGTTGAAAAGTAATGTGTTTGTATCAAATGAAGAAACACCTCCGATATACCTTTATATCTATGCTTTAACAGTTTGCCTTATTTGGCCTTAAACAATATCAACACGTAATATCAACAATATAGGCATGCGAGAGTTTGGTATCAATTAATTTAATTAAAAAAGAACGTACATGCTAAGGCCGCAAGCGATGAAAGACTGATTATTTTATCATGCGATTTTAGATGTTTCTGAAAAACATCCAAAAACCCAACTGCACGCAAACGATCAGCATTTTCACGACTCCTCGAAATATTGTACGCCACTGACATGGCAGCTATAGAAAATTTAATATCAGGACTCTGAAACATAAAACGTCCGAAATACAAAAGTTTTAAGTCGGTCATAGCTACATCGTGTTTAAGAATTTACCATTTGTTTAACACCTTGACAATAGCAAACACTAAAAGGCAATGTTTTCTTATTATGTTCATTGTTAGGAATTCAAATTCTTTATTCAGTTCAGTTTTTATTCACGCACACATTATAACACTGTTTACCTCCGTTCTCGTAAAACAATATTTCTGACGTCATCTTAAACACCTTTGATAACGTCCTAATACTCAATTGTAGGTCGTTTAAGCTTCCTTTTTATTATAATGATGCATTTGTATGCGACTTAAAAGTCTAATGTTTAATTGTGCATGGTACAAAAACGTTATGCAGTTGTAATAAAATAAACGTGATCTTACCATTGACGAGGGTTCCGAATGATCAGTTGCTGCTGATGATAAAATTTCTGTAAGTATCTTTTTCAAAGATTCCAAATAGTTGGGATATTTGGCAAATTTCCTTCTTATTTCGATCGAAGCATCTGCTGTATTCCATGCGAGTGAGATAGCATTATACAAATTTATGTTCAGCTGATTTTCGTCAATTGAAGTTATGGTCAGATCGCAAATAACTTTGGTCAATTTTGTTTTCAAAAGAAATTCAGCCATTCCAGAAGCCAACTTATGAACGTCCAACTTTTTTGTGCAGAGCTTGTAAAAATTGTGAATTCCATCTAGGATGTCTTCTTCTTCATCAAAAGCAGAAAATTGTGGAAGTGCTTTAAGAAATGACAATGCTTCTTCGGCAACTGAATCAATGTCACTCATCCCAATATCACTGTCTGAATCGTCCGAATCAGTAAGATCGCTGTCATCTTCTGATTCTTCTGGTTCATCTGACGTGGTGTCTTCGTTGCTTCTATTGATCGAAGGGGGTGCTAAGAGAATTGATATTTAAATTACCTTTTTTATTGATCATAGGTGGAAAACTTCTTTTAAAATGACAACAAATAGAAATTAAATTTAAAATATCGTTTGAAAAAAAACTAGTGCAAAATTACATTATTATTATTTAGTTTTAATTTTATTTTGTCTATACTGTATCGTAAACTAGAACATGTTCGTATCTTAATAAAACCCTGTATAAAATGAAAAAATTAATTAATTTTGCAATGGCATAATTATCAGAATAACATTCTTGTTAAATATACATACTTTCTGATTCGACACGTGTGTTGTTTTTTCCCTTTATGTTGAATGCGTTACTAAGCAACGTTGTTCTGATACCCTGAAACCGTTTGTCTGGATCATACTGTTTGAGTACGGTTGATGAAGCTGTTCCCATCTTGCACTGGACTTATACAATATAATTGTAACTTTGATCCAATATTACAGAATCAGAAATATTCGCCACGATATATAATCATGTTTTGTTAAACACTAGAAGTTATAGCCTTCACATTTTGTTAATTTGTGGCCTTTACCAAAATCAACATTCCAGTGCTTTCGATTTCTTATATAGCAAAAAGAATGCTTAGGAAATTGTAATAAAGAAGAAGTATCCTATGTTATTTACGTAAAGGGTATATATATATTTGTGACTTGCCAATATACAACTTAATTATAGAGAAACTATTTTATCTTTATCCACATGTTTTGAATGAATGTTTATATAACTGTAAATGTATGTAACTTTACATGACTGACCTATACTCTATTATGTTATGCCTGCCTATTTTAGAGAATAAATAGAAACCCCAAAAATAATAAATAAAACTAATTGTTACAGTCGTGTCTGAAATATCCCCGTATGCCAATGGCTAGTTCCGTTTTTAAGAATTAGTTTTATTAATTAGATTTAGAGGAGAGAGAAATATCTCTTAAATGTGTAATGCTTAATCATTTTTTTATTTAGTTTTAAACGCCGTAAATTGATATATTAAAACATGTACATCTACTATAAGGGTGTTTAGAAACACTGATGTAAACAAACAAGCATAGACAATACATCCAGTTTCATATTTGAAAACTATTCTGTATCTAACATGCATGTATGTACTATTCTATAGTAAAAATAAAATATATTACAAAAAAAGAAATGTTTAAATAGCTGACCTCAAGAAATATAATTAAGATTGAAAGAAGAACAAACATAATCAACCCTTATCCATCGGGATGATGACTAATGTTATCAAAGGCTATCGCCTTAACCCATTAGCATCCGCAATGGTATATTACACGTTATTTATGGACATGGTTTGTTGGTGTTGTTTATTTTTTAATATGTGATTGAACGTTTGCAAATCATCATTACGACATTCTGTGAACCATTTTTAAGCAATTTAAAACAAGCTGTATATAGTCTTCATTAAGCAAATATGATATTATCTCTCAGTCTGTGTGCCTAAACGAGGTTTTCATGTCTACCAGATAAAAGGGTATATGTCTTTCAACTGAATTAAACCATAATGCGTTGAATTGACCGTTCCAATGCGTTGACCTCAGCTTGTTTTAATACCTTCAGTTAATATGTCTCAGATAATTTGTTGTTCTTATATCATAAAACCTCTCCCAAAACAGTAATTTTAATGAAATCAAAATTTATCGATTATAATTTTAGTGAATAAAAGTAAAATCAACGTATTGTATTTACTATTAATAACATTTCGGACGAGTAGTTTAGACATTGAAAAGAACAATACTTTATGTTGCTTCATTCGTTTTATTTAATTAAGCATTTCTTACATAAAAAACGTTGTTGTTTTCTCTCTATTTATTGAAACTACCTTTGGTTAAATTTGTAAAAGATCGGTTAAGGCTCTAGCATTTGAATTGTGAAATTGATACGAACGAAACGTTTTCATACGATAATGCAATACATAGGCAATGCATGTAAAAACATAACATAACATATTGCTTTAGAAAGCGATGAGTATTATTGTTTCCATTCAACGACCAGCAAATAAATGCGGCATATAGTGTCCTATGTGTTAGACTGGTGTTAAGATAAACCGATATATTTAATTTATATCAAAATCAAAATCAATTTGTCGGAAAGGCTCGTACTACAATGATTAGTTAGCTAAACAAAAGAAAACTGTATAACTTCAAAGTAATATTGCTATTTGAACTGTTTGATGTTTGATAGGTTCCATATTGTACGTATCAACTACTTATATAACAGAACACCAACTATAAACATAAACTGATGAAGACTAGGATCTTTATGCAAAGCTTTGTTGGTTAAAGCCGGTTTTAAGGCTAGGCAAACCTCTCACTTTACCCAGAGTTAAGAAAAACTGAAATGCGCCTATGCAGAAAAAAAACAACATGAAAACATTATAGGAAAAACGAGACGCGAGAATTGAATATAACACATTTTAGTGCCCACGTGTCGAACGTATCGGAAATCTATAAAAAAAAAATGATTAGGTGATAGGTTTTAAAGCTATCGAAAATTGATTCAGATCTGTCTATTGATTCATTTGTCCAATATGTATTGTTAAAAAAACATTTAAACTTGTTTTAAATATCAAGGGTTTTCGTTAAAGTTTGTTAATTACCCCTTTGCTATCTGACATTCCCACTATTGCGATTCATGTTTCACAGGTGTAAAGTAAGATGTGTGTATTGCCTGCACTATGAAATATGTTAATACATTTATGATAAGAACCGGATTTCAACCGAGCAAAATAATCATCATAAGACATTTCCCAACTACTTGTTGCCGTAGAAGACCTATAACCATTCAGAAATTCAATTAATTGTAATTGAATGTATCTTCTTATTTAATTGATTTTATTTTATTTGCGATGCTGTGGGTTTAATGTTTATTAAAACTGTTCATAGTGTGATGAACTCCGGGCTAAGCGTTAAATTCAATGATAATGTGATAACAAATATTCAGCTAGCATGGTCATACGTCATTGGACCAAATAGCGAGCTAGCATGGTCATACGGCATTGGACCAAATAGCGAGCTAGCATGGTCGTACGGCATTTGACCAAATAGCGAGCAGAATTATATGTTCGTATTTGTAAAATTCATTAAACGAGTATATTTATTAAAACTGTATTGTTATAGAGTGTTTGGCTCGTATAAAAGGGGTTGATACGACTTGTTATTTGTTATGTTTTTACACATGTATATAACGAAAAATAAAACACCCACCATCTGTAAAAATGCACATTGTGTTGAACTGAAACTTATCCGTTTAACTGTGACTGTTCTTTTTTATTGTCATTTTGAGAATGCAATTAAAAGTGTTAATTTTACTTATTTCGAAAAAAATACAATATTAAATATATCAAACATTGGTTTATTAAAAATAAATAAAACGACATACCTTGTAAGTGTAATTGAAATATTCCTATATTATGGAGAAAAACACACACATTAAAATCTTTGTAAATACACCGATCGTTTCTTACTCCAATATTTAACTGGCAATGGAATTCAAAAGTATTACTTACTATAATTACACGTGTTTCAAATATCAGTAATTGCTCAAGGCCAACAATCCATCGATTATATTGAACAAATATTTGCTGTTCACATATTCGCTGTCAATTATCACCGATCTTCCACGATTTAAATAACGCTTGTATTAACGCTCTCGACTGTTTTCGGCACTCTCGATCAACTGTCTATATCTTTTAATATTTTGTACTCGATAAGTTATAGAGATTTGACATGTTCTGAGTTGGATGTTAGTGATTGTTTGGGTCGATTTATTTCGCTTAAATTAAACATGAGCTTTGATTTTAAATAAGATTACAGGTGCAGTACCTTAAAGTCTGACATTGTCCTTACTCCGCAATGCCATCCACATGAGAATGTTAAAGCTTGTGACTACAAGTGTGTTGGTCTTGATCAACACTTACTCTTTCTAAACGATACTAACACATTTTCTCCTTTATCTGGTGATTGTTTTGTTAGTTAATTTATGTGTTTGTCGGTTTAGTCATCTTTTAATTTACACACAACTTTCAGTATTAGTTAACGCTACTTAAGTGTATATTTTTATTCAGAAACGAATTGTGCTTGAGAACGTAATCAACGAAGAAAGGAAGGTTTAAATACATCAAAACACCATATCAACAACAAAGTGCGGTTTAAATATAACTATTGTCTAGTACCAAAAGCTTTTCACGGTTATGATAGGACTTATTTTGTCTCTCAATATAAATCGCAGAATCCATATAAGAAAATATTAAGGTCCCCGAATCGCATTAACTTTACCTAGTTAGATTCCTTGGCGAATGATTCAATGTCTTGAAGCAGCAAAAAATGCCAACACTTAAAATAGGGAGAAAGGTGCGAGCAAGGTTACACGTGGTAATATATTTATATTGAATGTAAGTGGGGGGTTTTCTCGATAGAAACGACTGTATCCGTGTTGTTCCGAAATATTATAAAACGGGTCTTTTTAAAACGTTACATTTAATGCAGTTAACATAAAGGCTGTTTTGTTTTGAACTCCACAAATGTTTCTTAAGAGTGTTAATAGTGCTTTCTGATAAATGTACGTTCACATATGATCATAAGCTTTACTGTATAGCGCGAGGCAAAGGAATGATGCGCAACTCGTGCTCTCAACTGGGTGGGGTATAGTTATTAAAAAAACGTCCGTGGACGTTATATTCTGCAACACATTGATCGTGGCCATAGTTCGAGCTTTTACCTTTGACATTACCTTGAAGTTTGGGATACGACCATCAGCCTTACACTCAACAAGTTTTTTGACGTTTGAGATACGACCACCAGCCTTACACTCAACACGCTATTTGACGTTTGAGATGGGACCACAAACCTTACACTCAACACGCTATTTGACGTTTGAGATACGACCACCAGCCTTACACTCAACACGCTATTTGACGTCTGAGATGAGACCAACAGCCTTACACTAAACAAGCTATTTGACGTCTGAGATGGGACCATCAGCCTTACACTCAACACGCTATTTGACGTTCGATATGAGACCAACAGCCTTACAATAAACAATCTATTTGACGTCTGAGATGGGACCAACAGCCTTACACTAAACAAGCTTTTTGACGTTTGAGATTGGACCACCAGCCTTACACTCAACCAAATATTTGACGTTTGAGATAGGACCACCAGCCTTACACTCAACAAACTATTTGACGTTTGAGATTGGACCACCAGCCTTACACTCAACAAACTATTCGACGTTTGAGATACGACCACCAGCCTTACACTCAACAAACTATTTGACGTTTGAGATACGACCACCAGCCTTACACTCAACACACTATTTGACGTTTTAGATACGTCCACCAGCCTTGAGCTCAACAAGCTATTTGACGTTTGAGATGGGACCACTCAAAAAGATTTTCTACGTTTGAGACCACCCGCCCTGTACTTAACAAACTATTTAAACAATTTAAAGTGTATTGTTTCGGTTATCGAAGGTTCTGAGCTAAGCATATTTGTTTACATTACGCGTTTGTTCGTTTTTAAGCTTAAACACAAATAAGTGTTTATCTCACAGTTTGATGAAACCGATACCGTCAAATTTAATTATTTAAAATTCAAACTTAAAAAATTACCTTACAGACTGAGAGTGTATCTCTGTAGGTTTGTCCATTGTGCGTATTGGTGAAAAAGTAAACCTCTATAAGACAGCCTGTAAGTCTTATTAAAATTCGGTTAAAACGGAGCAAGATTTCGAAAAATATTGGTATTTAAAATATAGGTAAGATTATATATATCTAAATGTTTTTTGCCAAGTTATGCTTGATATGAATATTGATTTGACCTTCCATTACAAACACAATTTAAACATATAAATATAAAAAACAATATTTTTTAAGTTTAAAAGTTTACAGATGGCTTATACATTGCATTTAGCGATATTTTTACGCAACAAACAACCAGTCAATCTCATACAATAAATGCATTATGTACATTAACAAACAAAGTGTTATGTTTTAGTACACATGTAAATAAATAACAACCAAATAAAGGGTATTGTTATGTATATTATATTCCATTCGTTTTCGGACTGTTGATATTTATTTTAAAGAACTAATGGAAGGATTTCAATTATTCAACGTTTCAACAGTTTCAACGTAATATATATATATATATATATATATATATACAACGAAACGTTGAATAATATATATATATATACTGTCCTATTATTGAGTACAGCGACAAGTGCTATGGTGGATTATGCAAATTAATGACCATTATCTTTACAGACGACTTGCAATACACTCGATACGATAAAACATACTTGATCAGTCACGACAAAACGTTATAATTTGATTTGAGTTATTTAATGTATTCAAGACGCAAAATTGTAAGTAATTGTAATCGTTACGCTATTGGGAAATTTCAGATTGTGCAATAATCGACTTTTGGGAAATACTATTTTATCGGCCCGACATAAACGACTAACGGCGAAAAAGTGAAAGCAATTTATTTATGTTAACAAAAGAAATCATTATTTTCAAGGGCGATAATTAGTTATAGTTGCTATATATTCGTAAATCTTCAAATGGAAGAATAAAGACGTTTACAGTTTATCGTATAAGAAAACGTAATGATCTTTTTTGACATCGAAATAAATGTTTGGGGATTTGAATTTAGGGTTTATGACCTTATCTTCCCAACCATGTACGGTTATAAACAGATAAGTATCTTGGTGATGGTTAACTTTGACAGCAATCATTCCAAAACGTTATATAGAACAAACAGGGTGTTATATTTATACATCTACCAAGGTCATGCAAGGACTCGCATTGAAACCAGAAGGGAGACTACCGTGTTTTATTACTCAAAAATACCAACCGCCACATGTATGGTTGTATAAAGATAATTGCATTGTGATGGAGAACATTGAA
The DNA here is from genome assembly GCA_007657795.1 of Dreissena rostriformis. NCBI lineage: Eukaryota > Metazoa > Mollusca > Bivalvia > Myida > Dreissenidae > Dreissena > Dreissena rostriformis. The sequence goes on from VMBQ01002739.1 coordinate 34,667, forward strand.
CGCAATTATTGTAAACTTAATATAGAACAAACAGGGTGGATTATTTATGCTTCAACTGCAAAGAGCCTGGTTAAACATTTTTATTTTTTAATAACTATGTGTGTACATACAAAAATCTGATAACCGACACCCAAACTCTGTTGAAAGCCTCTCCTTTAGAGAGGAAACAAAAAGATATGGAACATAGAGCTAACATGTGTATCTTATCACAAGACAAATAAAAACATTCAATTCTCTAATAGTTGTGTAACGCTTATATAGTTAAGTCTCATTTATGTATGCATTTCTTGAGTAATAATTGGTTTTGTGTCAAAGTATGCTAGGTTTAAAGTTTAGCTTTTGAAATCAACTGACATTTAGTGGCGATTGTATCGGTTTATTTGTACGCAATAAAAACAATCTCAAAAACAGATCATCAAGGATTCTTAAAATAGATGTGTTCATAATATGTACAACAATTAATGTATCATTCACTCTAAACGTGTTATACATGTTTAATAATGAACTGATTTATATGTCATTTATTACAGACATATAAATTAATAAAGATCTTTTTTATTTAGTCAGAATGGAATATAAGACGACAGAGCGCCGCAATACAATTTGAGCTATTGTCACATTTGTATCATCATAACATGTAAAGAAGTCGACGGTATAGCCAACCGATATCAACGGTCCTAGTATCAATACATATAGATTAAAAGAGGGGGATCGTTATAGATTTTCTGACCTAACATTCCGTTTTTAAATAAGAAAAGAAGACACATTAACCTCCCAAAAGCGGTAACATTGTTTGAATTGTTGTATCGCATAACTTATGGTGATATGTCTGGAGTCAATATGCAATGAAACATGTACAATACACCGTGTAAATCCCATTCGTACAAAGAGTTTTCGGACAAAGGCATTGTAAAAGGTAAAACTTGTCTGCTATGAAGGGGTCTTTAGGTACATTAACGTCAAATACGTAAAATACGTTCATAAGCAATACAAATTGAATATATATATGAAATAATATTTAATGAATAGTGAAGTTATGAGAATAAATACCAGAATTGCAGTTTACAACAAACGTTTTTTCTTTAAATATTGCACTGTTTATACAGACTATTTATACACACACACACACACTCGTTTGACTCGTGGCATCGATCGAGTTATCAAAGGAACATCTAGGTGTGCAATCTGATAACGATGTTTTGTTAATTAACAATAATACGACCTAGATATTTAAACCGACCTTTACATTAAATGACATTGTTTGATCAGTAAAATAACAAACCAGTGCCCAATTAGCAAATACACTAGAACTTAGGCCCATAGTGGCTAAAGAGACTTGTTCACATGTTTTTACATTTTTGGCGTTCGTAAATGTTTTAAATTATTACATGTAAGCATAAAAACTGAAGAGCTCCGGTGTTAAACAAGACTAGAATTTTAAAAAAAACTAAACCTGGGCTTAAACCGCCGATGTTTGGATTGAATGATTATCGCTTCAACCACGCGGACATTCGGTTTTTTAATTTGCAAACTGAATTTCATGCTAAATAGAGACAATCCAAGCATTACCAAACAAATAAATACTACACAAGTAAAACAGAACCGCTCCAAATAATTCAGTAAAAACGCGTTTGTATTTTTTTAAATTTTGTTAATTACAATGAAGATAACTCATAAAAGAATTTATATTTTCAGTATAAAAAAAACGTCGGTAGGGTTATTTTGCTCCTTGTGTGCAGTGTTCTTGTACTTTTTTGATCCTTCAAAATTGTCATCTGTACGAGAGTCCCTTTAAAAACACAAACAATACATACTTCACCAGTCTGTCACATCAATATCAATATCGTTTTGTTTAATCCATTCGGGATAGCACTATTATCCTTTATTGGGTAACAATATAAACAGGCTATCAACATACAGGCTGTCAAAATAGGGATTGGAACGTGGCGATTGTAGTTGTTTTGGAAGATTTTAACACCCAATTTAAGGTACGTAATTTAGTTTATAAATTTCTTAATTATAAAGTAAAATAAACAATAGTATACGTATTCATTAAACAAATAGAGAATTCAATACCGAAACTCGATGTGCCATGCATAATAAACTACTGAACACTTTAATATTTAAATATTTTTTTGGTTTGTTGTTACATACATCGACCTGTTTTCATTTTATTTAGTATTGGCAATGTTATACTGATATGATTCTTTAAAATGTTTATGTTTGCCAGGTTTATCAGTTTTGTAAAAAAAATATATAAAACAATCAATGTTTAAATAAGATTCAAGAAACGCGCGGGTTAATAGCTTTCAGTCGGAAAAGAGTGAATTAATAATAGGCAACAATTAAAGCACGTAATAAAGTAAAACGTGATAAATATATTGCAAAATCAAAAATGACCGATGTATAGAGTTGATATATTCAACATAGTACAGTTTTTGGCATCGTACCACACACTTTTCGAACTTAACTTTGGAGGTACCAATGTGACTTCGAGCGCAACGGCCATATTACGATGGTTAATATTTCTGCTAGATCATTATAACTATATTGTAAAGTGAACACATGAGTAACTTAAATTACCCACAAATGACTCTTTAGTGCCATTGACTTAAACGCTTCTTACATAGACACGTCGCGAACAAAAGTAATGTCGGTGAAAATTTGTTTCATGTAACAATAAACTAACGACTCTAAAGTGAAGCAATTCTCTGTTGGTGTGACTGTTGATTCTAACTAGATCTAAGCCTTTACCGCATGGTGCACGGATCGGGTCACGACGACTACAACCAATTTATTTGAAACAACGTTACTTATTTGAAATTATTTAATTTGTTATATAATCGTATGTGGCTTAAGATAGATAAACACAACCATACTTTGTAAGTTGGCATTTTACAACCTTATTGCTTCCTCTGCCTTAATTGCACGACGGTGACATGAATGTCAAACTAGTTGATGCTATGTCTCTACAGTTTTTTTTAATATCAACCTAGTTGTAGTTAATACTCGTTTTGGTTTGATTCCATCGTGCCCCAGAAAGTTAAGGTTATGGAGCTCTGGTCTGTATATTACCTTTTTAGTAGTTAAACAGCAAGTAACTAAACATATACCATATTTCATTACTTGTTCATGAATCGTGATACTATGATGTTAAATGTTAAGTGTGAGGTTTGGAGCTCCTTAAATCCGGTTTAAACCACCAGTGCTTTTGCAGTGACTATTCCGGGGAGGTGACCCCAGTTATGTTCATGTTTGTGAGCGTATGTCTCGTCTAGTGGCTCCTCGTCATAAATAAAATATCGCATAGTATAATAAGGCTTCTCTTCTGTTGTTGCCGCTGAAGTTTCACATGATTTTAATTTATAACTATGACTGCCAATTATAAATGTCGCTATTGTAATAAATTTTGAAAATTTGAAAGGTTTAAACCCAATTTAAAATCACAGAATAAACTATGGTTTACCGCGCTTGATTAACCTTGAGTAACAAAGTAAACTGCAATTTAAATAAGAGTTTAATTGATATGAAACATTTGGCATGTGATTTTAGTTTTTAATGGAGCTTTCTTTTAGAAATTAACGGTATTGGATTTATTGAACTGTATGAAATAGTCAAATGCAAAGTTAAAAGCTGCTCATCGAATAAATGACGAAAATTCTCGTTTTATAAAACCTTGTGTATTAACGGAAGTTTGGGAGAGTCTACTGATGATTTTGCCATAAAAAAAATAATCAAAAATACAGTCATTCAAAAAGGAAAATCACCTTACGTGTGTAAGCCTTCCTATTTCCAACATTCGTAAGTGTGGACTTCCAGACGTTTAATCTTAAAGTAAAATTCTTTATTATAACAATATTACAACGTTTACAGTAGGTCTCGTAAAACGATTCAGGAGGTGGGGTAACTATATTAGCTAATTGATTAGTACATGCTTATGTACATGACACTGTTAAATCTTCCCAATAATCTGAGCAAAACGTTCAAAATCAAAAGCTTTTTAGCTCACACCGTGTTGATTTGATGGGCATGATTTTTGACAGAGACGAATGTGTCAGTCCGCTGGTCCTCATTAAATTAATGAATGTGTGTTAACTTTTAAGCAATTTGTCATTTAAGAAATAACTTCCAGGCAAGTGTTTGTTATTGAAGTGATAACGAACGGTTTTATTGGAATATATTTCACTACATGCCAAACGTAAAAACGGATACAAATCTTTAAAAATAGAAATTATGTTTCATTCGATTTAAATCCGTTTATTAGGGTAATCGTATCTTTGAACTGAATGTCTGATCTAATACCCAATGCGCTATTGAAGTAATCGTCTAAATGAAAAATTCAATTGAAGCCCAAACTTCAACATTAAAACATAACATGGATAAGAAAATTAAGAATTATGAAATCGAATTTTACCCTCCGATTAAAATGGAGCTGAACATGTTGACTGAAAATTGAGTTTTATGGACCAAAATAAATATATTTATAATATAAACGTTTGTGTTGATGCAACCAATTGTGTTACTGTCGCTATCGGGAAGTTGTTTTCATGGATCGGACACAATGCCAATTATGATTAACCAAAACGACCACAACTTAGCCCTAACAACAAACTATTTAGTTACTTTTAAGGCGAAAACAATATCCGCTGTCCAAAGAAAATGCAGTTTTGAGATTATGATTGTATCATTTGGCGACACAAAAATGAAATTGAGATTTCAAAATAATTTGGTACCTGAACGTTAAATATCAAATAAAATAAATTGATTATGCAGTTGCAAACTTACATATTCACGCATACACGAAAACACAATCTTGTATTTGGAGTCCAAACTGTTCCTTTTCCATCATCACAATTACTCCCTTCTGGCCGGCAGGGAGAAATAAAGGACGACGACACAGAGATCCTCGGCCAGCCAGGTCTGGAGTTGATTGCTGTGAGAAGGTCATACGCGGGAAAAGACGTCCACTTTTTTACATTTTCCATCCAGTTTTTCTGACGGCATCGAAGGCGACCTCCCTCTAGCGTGCCATGGAGCATGGTCTTTCACAGTGAGACGTGACTATGGACGTGTCCAAACGAAATCAGCTTTACGAGGGACTTAGTGGGAAAGTTTATAGAGCTGGTTTTCCAAAACCTGCTTAGTCTGGTCATCGCTTCGATCGCCATTGCAATTCTTATCCGGACTTCAGCGGTACGGATACCAACCTTTGACAAGGTTGCTCCCAAATACTTGAAGCTGGTCTCATCTTTCAGCTTTTCGCCATACATGGTGATGTATACACTGGTTTTGTTTGGTCTGTTCACCATGGTCTTCGACTACTCCGTGCTGACCTCCATCCCGTATGCTTCTCTTCTTTCATATGGTATGTTGGTGAGGTATTGGAGTTAAGTGCTGGTGCGACACATGTGGTCCTTGTAATCAGCTAACCTCAAATTGGAGATGGGTCTACCACCGATGGAGATGAAGCTGTGCTGATCTTAGAGGGCCGGCATTATTTGCTCAAGGGAAAGATTAAACCGGACGGGGGAGAGCAGACATCCCTGATGGACGCCCTGAAGAAGTCAGCCAACGGTCCATTCAGAATTACTGCGCTGCTGGCATTTCCGTTTAGTTCTTGGATGACTCTCAATCAATGTTGAACCCTCTGATAACTATCCATAGGCCATTATCCCACACGCGGTCAAAATCTTTCTAAAAGTCGATGAATTCGTGGAAGAGCTCACGCTGGTGTTGAAGGTGTTTCTCAATTGTGAATTTGTTATTGAAGATCTGTTGACTGTGCTATGCCCAGCTCTAAATCCAGCCTTCTCTTCCTTCAGCAGTTTCTCGGCCTCTAGCGCATGTCAGTGATTGGATGGCTGATAAGTTTGATGGTGCGGTAACTCCGGCACAGCATGAGGCTGCTCTTTTTTCGGTAGGGGATGACCAGAGACTGTGTCCACACCTTGTGCTTATGCACTTTCCATTCCCAAGTTTTTTCTTTTGTCAAAGATGTCCATGACCTCGGTCGTCACCCATGAGCATTTTCTCGGCCTTACTTTCTAATCGGTTCAGGATGATGCATAGCGTATGTCGTTGATGTGAAGGCTGATAAGTTTGATGGTGCGGTAATTCCAGCACAGCTTGAGGCTGCCCTTTTTTCGGTTTGGGATGACCAGAGACTGGGTCCACACCTTGGGCTTATGTACATGTACTTTCAATGCCTCAGCTGTCTTCTTTTGTCACAGAGGTTCATGATCTCGGTTGTTACTCATGGCTTGTTCTTCCTCCTCTTTTTTCCAAGAACGTCTTCGACCGATGACAGCAGGACGTCCTTGATGCTGTTGGCGATGGCGTAATGTCATTGTCTAGGATGTTCAGGACTGAAAACTTGAAACCTTCTGTGATTGAAATGCCTCTTCTATCTATGAATCTGTTACAATGTTTCCGTGTTTGCTGATTACAACCGTTTGCTTGATATAACATTCGGTTGAAGCTTTGGTCGTCGGCGGAATGAAGAAAGCACTTCACAATATTCCTTGGGTCGCTTGGAGGCAAAACGCGTATAAGCAAACTGCTTGTAAACCGTAATGGGACGAATTTCGTGTTAGGTGGCATAAATCCTAGGTGGCGATTCGGATGTTTCAGTGGCCATCTCCTGTCCTTGTTCTGGTTTGGCGCTCGTTCAGTTCGAGCCACATGCTGCAATTCTATTGTTTACGTGTGCCCAGCTATGAAAATGAAGAAAACTAGAAATCAAGAAAAGTAAGGCCATTAATTTACAAAAGAGTAAAATAATATTAGTTTAATAAATTATGGAGAGTGTATGACTTTTAGATATTAAAATGATAACCCTTTATATTAATAAATTGCAACAATGAGCCGTTATTAAGACATGTCTTGTGTCTGAAATACAATAATGATGGTTGACCATGGTTCAACAAAAACTCTACAGGTAGTTTCTTATTTAATCCTATTTTTATGAATCCTGGTTATACAAATATTTATTGTTGATGCTCTACAATAACGTAGAACTACTTTAAAGCAATGCAAATATATATGTGTTTACATATATGCCTGTATAGGTGATGTTTAAAGGGATTCATGTAATAGATTTAAAACAATGAATGCATTATATTCTAAAAAGCAAATTACATTATTCATACAGAACAAAAATAAATGTTAAATTGTTAAAAATATATGTAATAGTTGTTAATCATCAATCGAAATCGTTTAAATTAAGTATAAAGTGTGTGTAACTCATTTCATCGATAATGTGTGCACAAATATGTATTACTGACAGAGAGTTTAAACTACGATACAGATAAGATACAAAAGATCGAAAAGAAATGAATAGGAATACTGGAATACACATATCTTGGTGGTCGGTGCTTTCAATAACAAATCTTTAAAATTGAAGCGTAACTTTAGGCTACCAAAAAATGTTTAATAAAACAGGTTCCTGATTTCTTTAGTTAAGGCCTATATAATAAAGAGGGGGTGTATCACAAACGTGTGTTGACAGTAAGAGATCTGTATTTATACAAGTGATGCTGATCGATATAAGAAACTCTGTGAACAGTTCCCTCAACCCTTTTCCGCTCAGAAGCAAAAAATGATAATGGCTATATGGTACCAGCATGAAACCAGAACAGCCTGCGAGTAACTCGCAGTCTGTTCAGGTTTTATGCTGTGTGTTGCTCATAAGTACCTTATGGTTGGAAATGAAGGCTTTAAAACTAATCTAGTAAGAAAGGTATTAAATTTAGTTTGATTTTCTAAGGGACTAATACGTGTCAAATTGCTTATTTAAGAGGTAAATGGTTAAAAGCCTTGCTAATACTTTCAAGTCCTGTGTTTGAGAAAGCGTTTGAGGAAATAATGATGATACCAACCCTAAGATACTGATGAGCAGCAACCAAAATAAAACTTAAAAAGACTGCGAGTTACTCGAAGGCTGTTCTGGCTTTATGCTGGTTGCATATTGCCATTTGTACTTTGCTTCTGAGTGGTAAATGGTTATGAGCCTTGCTATAACATACCATCCTCGTGTTTCAGATGGTGTTTGAGGAGATCCTGCTGGGTCAGGAGGTGCAGTTTGATAAGTGGCTTGCACTCAGGAAGATCCCGCACATGGTGACTGATAACGACCAGCCACTTGAGCCTCCTTCTGGGGTATTCCATAACAAGGAACGCTAGCAGTCCTGGATGTGGGCGGGGGAGCAGATTTATGGTGTTTTGAATTGAAAAACAAAAACATCTCCGTGAAAGTAGAATATTAAAACACGAAAACAAACATTGATAGTTTGTTGGTTAGCAGTTTTGAGTGCCAAACATGTTTATGTTTATACGTTATTGAATTTATTTTATTATGCTATTTTGAGAGTCGATTGACGAACGTATAACGAGTATATGGTTCAGTTAATTGGTTTAACAGTGTACTGGGACATTGAAATAAATTTCATAGAAACTAACATCTGAGATTGTCTCTTCGAAGGGTGTAGTGTTCAGGATGGTAACCAAGTAAACAGTTGTATACAAAAATATAATTATACATTATTACGGACGCTATTACCAAATGCATTACTTTATTTTAATGTCGTATTATCATCATCCAAGTTTCGCCTTCAGGTGGCTATGGAGAAGTTTTTTCTAACCGCGGATATGTTTACATTACATAAAATAAAAGTGACAATGTCAATATATATATACAATACAATAAATATATTATATACATTAACAAATAAAGTGTTATGTTTTAGTACACATGAAAATAAATAACAACCAAATGAAGGGTATTGTTATGTATGTTATATTCCATTCGTTTTTGGACTGTTGATAGTTTTTTTTTAAAGAACTAATGGAAGGAATTCAATTATTCAACGTTTCGTATATATATAATGTAGGAAATGTGACCATTTTTGAACTTACGTGGACATCTTTAGTGCTAACATAAAATTATATGCGCACGTGAACACAAAACGCATTATTACATAAGCACGCGAGCGGCGCATGGATCGCACGGGGCGTATTTACGTGGGACCTTGACCTATTTACTTCCGCATTTGAGCGTCTTTACGTGCGCAATTGAGTGCATATATATATGTACGCAGTTGTGCGCGATTACTTGTGTAACCTAAAAAGCACACCGGAGACTTTTAATGTGTGATTTTAAACGTCTTTACATGTGCACTTAAGGATGGACTTTTGTCTTTTTTTTAATTACGCACGCATGTGAGCATCGTTGACTGAACGTGTTTTGCACGGTATTGCCTTAACGTATGCACGTACAATTCTTGAAGTGTGCACTTCTTTTCCTATATATGACCGTCTGCATGTTCCCACTTCAGCGTTACTCATATCTTTAAAAAAAATAATACAACTCGGGGTCCGTTGCAAGTTCTGCGAAGAAGTTCTAGTCCGTTTTCCTATAATCTCCAATGAGAGCCTGTCGTCGGAACATTAGAAACTCGCGTTTATAACGGATTACCTCCCGTTTATTTTGTTTTACCTTTAAACGTGTTCGGACTGGCACTTAAACGGATCAATATATAAACGAATCAATATGTAAACTATAAGTATGCATAATTGTCCATTTTCCTAAATTGTTTAAGGGGAGCCTACTGTTAGAATATTGGATAATCTCGTTTTAACGGATGACCTCTCTTTTTAACTTTTTTTTTTTTATCTTTTCAGTCCAGAGAATCATGCCGCGAAAAGCGCTCATTCAGGCTGGCTTGGCTGAAGCATATGTACAGTTATTGCTAATGGGCCACATGCGGGCTGTGGTCAGGCTCTCAGCATGGTAAGGTATTTAGGAGCCATACAACTGCCATTAAAATGCACAGGGCCGGTGTGGTTTCAAGTTGCTTCCAAGTACTGTTTAACCATGTATTCTAATAATTCTTCCTGTAATAAAACCTTAAACGATTTGCATGTTTTCATGATATATGTTTAGACAGATAAGTTTATTAAAATACAGTAAAATATATTAATTTTTTTCACAATATTTAAAATACATGGGATATTTCAAAATTCAGAATTCATAAAAATAGGTACATGTATGAACAATATATACTGGAGTAATGACATTTGAGACATGTTGCTACATTATAAATTTCAAAATGTATTGTTTTCAATCTCCCACAAGTTTATTCACAGATCAATGCAGTAATTAAGCTCACAGTGTGCATTGTTTCGCTATGAACTATACATGTAAAGGTTTATAAACCCAATGCTTTATATTGCAAGACAATCATGTTCCAAGTTAAATTTAAACCACTTAAAAATATTCTTAATCATGATGCAAGTGAATATAGAATCTAGACAAACAGTGTAGATCCAGGTAAAAGGACTCCAACAGAAGCACTCCTATGTGAATCCACACTGATTGCTATACATATTTCTCCTATACGTGCATACGTTACTTCCAGTTTTTAGGAGTTTTGTTCAGACACCCCATATCAATGCAAAATAGATGGATTCTATATATTTCATATATTGTAGACTTTATATTGACCAGGTCAATTTCGTCAAATCTTTTCTCAATGTATGATCAGTTAATTATATATATTTATATATATATGTATATAATAATGGGCCGTGTCGCGACAAAACCTGTATTCGTGACAAAATTTCACATTTTTTGGTTTTCTACAGATTAATAAAGTCTGTTATGTGCTTGTTATAATGATACCAAATTAAAAGATATAGCTCCATTACTTACTGAGAATCTTTTAATTTAGTAACAGCACTGCAGATGTGTTTTGACGTTGACAACGTTAACAACGTTTTCAAGTAAACCGCATTCAGATGTATGTTACATCAACATCCACACTTACAAACAAGACATGAAATAAAATTTAAGAACACATTTATTTTGTTAAATATATATTATCAGGTATCTATTTGTTCTAAAAATAGTTGTGATTAACATTAAACTGTAATCTAACATACGTTGCTTAACAACAAAGTCCACTTATTTTTACATCGACCAGCAAACCATACAGTTTAAATCCTTTTTTTCTAAACCAATCTCACATATTTTCACAACATATCATTTAGTTTTTCATAGGAATACACACATCATGTTCAAAACAAACACTATCAATTACACCATTAATACAAAATCCAACAATATCCAATAACATTATAATGTGTGTTATCTTTCGCCGTAGATGCCATAGATGCGACAACATAACTATAGTAATGTTTCTGGGCAAGGGCAAGTAGCATCCTTGTTAGCATCACTGAGATATGGCCTGACAACTTTGTACAAGTACTCCTGTCTGTTTCGGCTGAGTCCTTTGGCCTCCACAATCTGCGGTCGTTGGTATGGAATATGGACGCCATCCATAGCCACAGTAGCCTTTACCTCTGGACATCCGACTCTCGTACGCATTGTGACCACACCTGGCTCTTCCGTCGTCATGCGGAAGTACTGATATTGTCTGAAAATAAAAAGAAATACGATTTTGGCAAACCTGTTAACGTTTTGATAGGACACAAAATTATGATGCATTTGCGAATAATATTCATTTGCATTTGTAAATATAAGTGAAGACAATATGCATGATTATGTCCGAGTTTTGCTTTTCTTTCGCTTTGTATTGCACATTATACTGGAAAAAAAATATTAACAATTCTACTCAGTGGTGTGAACATGTTCAACCAATTATCATAGGCCTACGTTAGTAAATACCTTATCGCTGGTACAGGACAAAACAGTCGGGACAAAAAATCCTTTCCAATCTCGCCAGTTCCATGCCGGATACCTCACTGCTTCATTGGATGCAGAGGACATATTTACCATCTGGGTCAAGGAGTCCATTGTCTCAATGTTCGACCTCCTGAATTTCAAAGATCAGAGTGCTAGTATTGTGAGAAGAAGAAATGTAAAATGGGTCTTATTCTACATGCTAAATAAATAAAACACTTCATACAAGGAAAATTTACTTTTTTTTTATTCTTACACATACAACAAAGGCGGCTTTTAGGTGCCTGTACAGTTTCTTTAAATGCCCATATCCACTGTCAACCAGACACCTGGCATGGCCTGGTATTTGCATTTATCATACCACTGCATTGATATCTGACTGATCTAACGTTGCATGATATATATTTTTTTATATCATGTTCAACAGGAAGTTCTTATATCAGTCGATGTGTCATATTACTAAGACTTAACAAAGAAGTTATATTTTATTGTAAAAAATAATCAGATTCATCAAAACAAACAATTTGATACCAAGATGTATTACATATTATCAACAGAAAGCAAAACAAACAGCAAAAACGCATTTTCCAAATATTTAAAATGAATGTGTAAATGCTGATGACGTCATGTTCGACAGGAAGTTGTTAAATCAGTCAATGTTTGGATGTAAGTAATTTTACTCGGAATGAACTATAAAGTCATCATGTTTAGTAAAATAAAATCAGATTCAACAAAACAAACACTTTGATACCAGGATGTATTATATTTAGACACAAAAAGCAAACAAAACAGCGAAATACATGTTTTACAAATATTAAGCGCAAGTGCTCATGACGTCATTAGTAACAAGTCAAACGTCAACGATCATATTCATTCCCGTTAAAAATGCATCGTCGTAGCGATTTTGTTTTAATTATTTCTTTTAAAACGGGGACTTAGAGAGAGATATGATAAACAGAAAAACAGGTTACCGTCTGATCTTTTTGTAATATATCAGGCTCGGCACGAATAAAATAACGGCTCGGCATATTCTAAGCCTTGCCTGATATATTACAAAAAGATCACGCAGTAACCTGTTATTCTCTATGTGGTTTTCTATCACGTCATGTCTGCCGGTCATCACACGCCATGTGAAATAGCCAATGAGGTAGCGGTTCATGTTCTGACCTGTAAAATATTGCAGACCATATGTTAACATTCAAAAAATACATACTAAAACGTTACTATATAATTATTTTTTCTTTGTTATTTAGGTAAAGTTGCACATTCTGTTTAGCCTACTTCAAAAGAAAAATCAAACAATATCAGGGGAGATATCGCAGTTCTGTGATGAAATGAATGATGTAAATGGTGCATGGTCAATGGTGACCATAATTATAATAATCGGATATCAAATAAGTCTGCCGGATTGCCCTATATTAATTAGGCTTAAAGGAATAATCAGAAAGATAGCTTACCTATCTTGAAATCTTGAAAGGTTCCAAGTGATAACTATACTGTATAATTCGTTATAAAAACACACCATGTGCTCTGTGTCGCTAGTTACAAAATGGCTGACATTTCGACAAGTTTCATTGGTCGCACGCGCCACCTTTAGTGAACTGATACCTTTTCTGATTGGTCAGCTATGACGTGCGCACGTCATAGTTACATGTATGACGTGCGCACGTCAAAGCTATGACGTGGGCACGCCATAGCTTTGACGTGCCCACGTCATAGTTATGACGTGCGCACGCCATAGGTTTGACACCGCTATATAATTTACAGGAAATGGGCTCCGGCCAAAAAGGGGACTAATAACCATCGCCAAAGCATAAATCTCACACATTTTTTTTAAGTTTACAGTAAATACAATGTAATGGAGTGGGTGAGGAACACTTTATCGACATTACTATAAATTCCATTTTCGTATTCCTCGTATCGAGAAACAAAGCCTACACATTCCGGTTTATAACCTGGATCTATCCATCGAGCATGTGTCCAAACGAACGCGCTCTCNAAAACAAACCAAACGGTTCGACACCGCTATGTAATTTACAGGAAATGGGCTCCGGCCAAAAAGGGGAGTAATAATGATCGCCAAAGCATAAATCTCACACATTTTTTTTTTAAGTTTACAGTAAATACAATGTAATGCAGTGTGTGAGGAACACTTTATCGACGTTACTATAAATTCCATTTTCGTATTCCTCGTATCGAGAAACAAAGCCTAAACATTCCGGTTTATAACCTGGATCTATCCATCGAGCATGTGTCCAAACGAACGCGCTCTCACTCCCCTAATAACAAGCATGAGGCATACATGCTTGATGCAGTAACGTTTATTCTAACACAACTCCGGCACGCGCGCATATATACAAAGAAGGAGNTGCTTGAATTTTCATGCAGTAACGTTTATTCTAACACAACTCCGGCACGCGCGCATAAAGACAAAGAAGGAGCGGTTTTGTGTTTAATTCTACAATAAAACACAGATAAGGCGCTTTGGCGTACAAACTTGCGCGTGCAGCATGTTAACAAGTTGTATAATATGGATTTCTAGCAGCGTATACCCTATATTAGGTAACCTGGAAACTGTTTAACGTAAAAATACTACAGACATCTTGCATTTTGTCTATTTGTTCNGATAAGGCGCTTTCGCGTACAAACTTGCACGTGCAGCATGTTAACAAGTTGTATAATATGGATTTCTAGCAGCGAATACCCTATATTAGGTAACATGGAAACTGTTTAACGTAAAAATACTACAGACATCATGCATTTTGTCTATTTGTTCGAAAAAATGTATCATACATTACAATACTGCATTAACTTTATAAAAAGATGTTCTTACACTCGATGAAGTTGCCGAGGCGTGGCTTGGGGTTAAGGGAGCAGCAGAAGTGGTAGACTGAAATGAAGGAAAATATGTAAATATAAGCCAAATAACGATTGTGTTGCTTGCAAACGACAGGCCCTACTTTTGACCCCTTGAACCAAATCTTTTATTGACCCTCCAGAAAACGCACCTGATAGGTTTTAGGTAAAAGACATGTTTTATATGATTTACTGCAAATTGTGCATGCATCAAACCAAATGCTGTTTAATTCATTTACTCTGAACCTTTTTCTTGTTTTACAGTCGAAATTTTGATAAATTACATTGAAAGCGAATATCCCCAAAAGTTCTTTTTTGAACTCATTATAGATTAATTTTGCCACTGGCCAATTTTTGTATGTATGATTTGGCTTCGTCGACAGCATATCCATTAATGAATTAAAGCCCAATATAGCTGCTTGATAGCATACGCTAGAGGAAAAGTAAAAATATATTTGTGCTGCATGTGAAAGTTATACCTCAGGAGTGAAGGCCTTGTGGCTCGTGTACAGAGAAAGACGTANAGGCTGACGTTGAATTTGACATTTAAACATTCAAGTCATTTGACTCAAAAAGAAATAAGCGCTCGGTACTTTTTAGAGTGCCTGTTGTTAAAGTTTACATATTATTAGGAATTTAAACAAATACAGGTCAATTGTTAAGGTCAGGACCATGCACAGTCAACACATTTAGACTAGACTTACCGTCTCTTATTATTTTTTTTTTTTCATTTTGGTGACNTGTGGAAAGAGAAAAAATACAAGAAAATATATTAGAACACTGCTCAGGTTATATACAAGTTAATACTTCAAATAAAAAAATGAAATACGCAAACAAATCCTAAACAGGCTTCGAGAATTTGGGACAACTTGCTGACAAATCTTCTTCTGTTTTTACGAATAGCCTCAATGAAATATAACATTAATCATCTTATGCATAATTTTTATCCAAATAATGCAACACTACTAATCCAATAAAGATATTTGCGGACTCGGTTTAATTGGGTCTGTTCCTGACAAGCNGCTCGTTTATTACCCAGCATGTGTCTGCCACGAAGTGGCCCTGCTCCTGAATAAAACAAACCATGTATATTTAGTTTCGACCTAAGGACCGGCTTCGTTTTTTTTTTCGTTTTTTTTAAGGCTGACGTTGAATTTGAAATTTGACCATTCAAGTCATTTGACTCAAAAAGAAATAAGCGCTCGGTACTTTTTTAGAGTGTCTGTTGTTAAAGTTTACATATTATTAGGTATTTAAACAAATACAGGTCAATTGTTAAGGTCAGGACCATGCACAGTCAACACATTTAGACTAGACTTAACGTCTCTTAAAATTTTGTTCATTTTGGTGACTCACCCTCTTTTCTGGGCGGCATGGCAGATGTCGCTGTGGAAAGAGAAAAAAATACAAGAAAATATATTAGAACACTTCTCAGGTTATATACAAGTTAATACTTCAAATAAAAAAAATAAATACGCAAACAAATCCTTAACAGGCTTCGAGAATTTGGAACAACTTGCTGAGTTTTGAAGAAGCCAAAAATGCTTATCGGAGTTACTTTATATTGATTAATCATCTTTTGCATAAATTTTATCCAAATAATGCAACACTACTAATCCAATAAAGATATTTGCGAACTCGGTTTAATTGGGTCTGTTCCTGACAAGCGGTGGAACATGCAATATTACTCAAACCGCTAGCACTGGCTTAAGCGGTATCAAATTTTAAACACAATTCTTGGGTCAGAATTTGTCTATTCAGGTATTTTCTGATCAGGAACTTTCCTTTTATTTGAAAATTATGTTTCAACAAGTCACAGAAGTTGGGTGCATTAGTTGCTGGTGTTGTAGTATGGTACTATATAAACAATTGAGTAAGAGGAGGGCTTGTCTCCTTAGTGCCTCACAATATGATCTGTTCATGAGTAGCAGCGGAGTATGCGACATTACTCAGACCCTAAGCACTGTGTTAAGCCATGTCAGTACAATTTGATTTATACATATATATATATTTATGTTTTTCAAAATAGCATAAATAAATAGATTCCAAGAGTGTGTTTTTCAATATATGGAAGCAAATACGTCATGTATTTAGCTAAATAATCTAATTACTAACTCATAAAAAGTTACCAGGGTTAAGGTTCTGGTTCCTAGAGGTCACCCGGGCAAAAGGCCATCAAAGCTACTCGGTTCCCGTATGCCGGCAAGTACTTTTTCAGGTGGTCATCGGTAATGACCACCACCGCTTCACAGTCAATCTGTAGAGAAAAGGTTTATTAAAGTAATCTCGATCATTTGCTTGTGGGTTTTAAAATTTAAGGCATCGAAGTAGACATCTTACTATTAACTCGAGTAGATACTAATGTGATACAATGCACTTCTAGTTTACACATATTGAATGATTCAAAAATAGAAATATAACGAACACATATATAAGGAGAGACTTTATAAAGAAGCTATTTTTTCTACGATTTTGAACCAAAGGCTTTTGGGACCAAATCTTCAACAGGCCTTTACAATAAATAAACATGAGATAATGGTTAAACGTTATGGGAGTTTAGTGGTTTAATAGTGTGTGTGTGTGTGTTTTTTTTTTAACGGGAATTGTTTAAAGCATTGCTGATGTGGATTCCGCTTAATATGGTTAAATCCTAGTTTAAGTGAATCAATTTAAATGTCCAGAAAAATAGCAACTTAAGCAAACGAACAACCAAATTCATTCGACTACAGGCCTGACACCATTTAGGTTATCCTAAATTCGTTNCAGGTCTGACACCATTTAGGTTATCCTAAATTCGTTACATAAGATGGTCTTTGATGAATGAGTAAAACAGATAATATGTACTTATAGATGCATAAAATGAATTTAACAAACGTCTTTTGATTTCTACATTAGAATAAATGATATAAAATTCAAATAGTAGGTCATAATAAGTATTTGATTATATTTCGTCTTTTCTTGAAATGGATCATGAACACCTCGACTTAGAAAGAGGACTGTGTCGTAAAAACAGTNTTTCTACATTAGAATAAATGATATAATATTCAAATAGTAGGTCATAACAAGTATTTGATTATATTTCGTCTTTTTTTGAAATGGATCATGAACACCTCGACTTAGAAAGAGGACTGTGCCGTAAAAACAGTTATTGGACCAAGTACCTTATCATCTTGCATACTCTGTACTACGGCAGGACGAACATTCCTCAATGAAAGAAATTCGTATGCCCAAAACTCCTCCATTGCACGTTCAGTTCTGAAGATAAATACAGTCGGTGCGTTAACTGAAAGTTTCTGTTGTGTACTCAAAAACAAACAAATGTCTCCTCCGTGTGGCAAATAATGTAAGAGATTGTGTTGGGTTTCAACTTTTAGTTCATTCAGCCCTAACCATTCATAAAACAAATCTGAGTAAGCATGTCTTCAGAGATAACATGATGTAATAAATCACGAAAAAATATAATTTTACGTAAATCGTGCACGAATGGGCAACTTTTATTCATGGGCCATTGGTAATGCATTAGTAAAACAAGTAAACTGTAGGAGCTTTCTGAGCAAGTAATACTTTATTTGCAAAAGAGGACCAAGCGCGTCAACGGGCTTAATTGGTTAAGATGCAATAACTGCATTTGTCAGGAGACAGAGGGTTGAAAATATGAAGATGCTAACAACTCATAATGAGAAACTTAATTTTGAAGTTTAAAGATTACATGCATTTGGGATATTGATTTATACAGGCCAAACATTGTGTAATATAATTATCATGCGCCGGGCAGTAGCTTCAAGTCAAGTTTAACAATGTGTGTGTGTGGGGGGGGGCAATCCAAGATAAGGAGATGCACAACAACTGATGACGATCTTAACAATTTGATTTATGAACAATTTATACAAAAACTCCAAACAGTTAAGAATGTGAAGGTGCATAACACTATATGGTAGGAAACAATCTCACATGAAGCTTTAACACCATACACTAAATGGATCTTACTACTACACCGGTGACCGTTTCTGAAAGACTTAGAAGTTTTAGAGACAATAGGCAAAATTTTCTGCACATGATGCATTAACCCGACTCTATCCTTCATACATCATTGATAATAATATATGTCGTGTTCTGAGAAAACTGGGCAAAATGCATGTGCGTAAAGTGTCGTCCCAGATTTGCATGTGCAGTCCGCACAGGCTTATCCGGGACGACACTTTCCGCCCAAACTGGATTTTCGCTAAGAAGAGACATCATTTAAACGAAAAATTCCATAAACGCGGAAATTGTCGTCCCTGATTAGCCTGTGCGGACTGCAAAGGCTAATCTTGGATGACAATTACGCACAAGCATTATGCCCAATTTTCTCAGAACAAGACACATATTGCCTAGCGATTTACACATTTCCTGATAACGATAGAAGAGGTAATCGAACATACAAAAGAAAATAATTAGTAATTTAGTAATTTCGCCTCTGTACAGTAAAGGTAAGCTATAAAATTTATCAATCAATCTATAGACGTAATTTTCGTTCTCAATATGGGGAGGGGCGGAGGCAAACGGGATTTTGGGGCCAAACGAATTGTTGAAGACGATCAAACGTGCGGTACCTACCTTTAAACCGTTGTTTAATAATCGAGCCAAAAATCGATGCGAGAAGCTGTCAGTTGTAAACGAAGCGTAGTAATATTTTTTTATTATAGTAAAACAAGTTGTTAATAACGTCATTAATGACATCATAAAAGTTTAAACTATCATGACGTACTTTAAGTGCTTACATCACTTTTTACATTTCATTGCTCGTCAGAGGGTCGATAATACAAGCAGGTCTATAATACCCGACGGTGCATTTACTTGTTTCTGTATTTCGGCAACCTGGAAATTTAGCAAATCTTCTTCCACCAGTTATTTAACGAAATGTCTAACATACTAACGATGTTCGCTAGGTATAGCCTTGTTCTCACATTTCATTTGATTGCGAAGCTCCAACTACAAGTTGTGAGCGCACAACATTGTTATCAAAATAAAGAAAAACTCGATGCCGTATTTACATCTGCCATCTGAAACGTTAACGAAACAAATAGCTGGCACTTCCATATTGCCTATTGTTTTTGTTAGAAAACAATTTGAATGATGTATACTGGAAGAAAAGTGTACATTGATTAATTTCGCCATTTATCAATTAAAAACCCGCACAGCACTACTTTCGACACTATAAATCGAACCGAAGCCAGCACTAAATCAATAACATTCCATTTCGGACCACGTTATGAAAATTTAAAAAGGAAACAACGACACGATGTTTGAATTGAAAAATACATCGTTAGAGGTTAGAAATAACATATTTTAACACGCAAACAAAATTTACAAACCTGTTAATGTAATGGTGCCTTGAATTGGAGCTGAATCTCAAATTAACAAGTAGTGTTGTCCTTGGTAAAATTGTCTTAGACCGCTGCTAAAACTTCTGGATACTAGGGACGTTTTCATTGGCCGATAAATTTGAGGGAACAAGATAGTATCTTGTTCCCCTTAATATAATCCGCGTCTGTGATTGACCGATTATCTTGTGCGCACAATATAGCGATTGTGTTTTCAAGTCTCCAACAAAAAAAGACAGGAAAACAGAACTTGTGTTTTTCAATCAAAAAAAAACAAAAAAAGTCGGGAAAACAAAAGTTCTGTTTTCCCGTCGCAAAAAAAAAAAAAANCTTTGGAGCGGTGATGTCACCTTAGTGCCACCGTAGGTAAACTAAATATTGTGCAGAATGTTTTGTTTAAGTTTCAGCTCCATCTCTTTGTCCGATTTTGACTGTGGACCAACGGATGCCAAGCACGCGGTGTGGCGTCAGCATGTAAACAGAGGTCACAGTTTAGACTGTGTCGACGTGTTTTTTTAAACATTTATTACTGATAATAATACCAACCACAGTGCAATAATTCAACAGGCAGATTTTGCTGCTCACGATACAGTTTTTTGGGTAAATAGCGGGGCACCAACCGACAAGCGAGGGACTGATGTGTCAAGCAAGCAATGATCAAAATTAATCGTTTACAAATTGTATGCATTCATTTATTTAATTGATTGCGAATTAAACTTGAAAAAAATACATACGCCAACATACACCCATCTTGTTTTGTGTACGTTCAGATGGCTAAACAAGACTGGTGGTTGTCTTCCATTCACGCCATCCAAATGTGCCCTTATTGCACTTGCATGTATGCATTTACAGAATTGTTGCATGGGGCGACACGTTGAGGACCCAACCCTTATGCCCGATGGTGATAATGATGCGACAGATAGACCGGCCAAGGATGTTGAAAGCACAGATAGACGAACTGTCAATATCGTTCGATTGGTCATTGTCGGCTCGGGTACTACTTACATGTACCCCGGGTACAATTAAGTATAATTACTTGAACCCGGGTACGGTAAATATACTAAAACGTACCCGGGAATTTTAACGCTAAATCGGTCGCTGTCGGCTTTTTTACGAAAATTAATTATGTTCATATTTATGTCAATTTTCTGTTAAATGGCCACTATATTATTGAAACTTATACTCATAAGCATGTTGATGCATTTTTTTTAAATAGGAAGTTGTTTTCGTAATGTCTCAAAACCGGAAGTAGTCAATCGAATAAACTTGTTTATTTATAAATCTCTTGAAGCGCGTACATTTCAATTTTAGTTATTCGGTCGTCGAGCTTAACTTAAACGACAAAATATAATGGGTGAATTAGTGAAGCAGAAGAGACTCTCCGCATATCTTGAATATATTGTTGCTTTTTTAAGACATCGGATTTTTGGCGGGAATACAACTATGGTACAGTCTAATATCGGACGGGTCCATTTTAGTTTATTCACCGTACCCGGGGTACAAGTAAGTATACTTAATTGTACCCGGGGTACATGTAAGTAGTACCCGAGCCGACAATGGCCAATCGAGCGTCAATATCGGAAGAATCGATAAATTATAAATGTTATTTTTAAAAGATGTGAATCTAAACATTAATATTACAATTTGCAAGAGTGAACAAATCTTCCACTGATTGTTGAAAGTAATGTAACTGACCTGTTTATGAAATGTTAATGTTTTGTTTATTTTGGTGAGATACATCATAAAGTTATTAAGAAAACCTGTTGGTTATAATAACGAGTAAAACACAGAAAACCCTTGTAGAGACTGCAGATTGTGTACCAATCCAACTGTATGAGGAATTTTTAAAAGAGGTATGGAGGCTACTGTAAGCTCTTGAATGCAACATACAGGACGATACAATTCTCAGTGCCGCTGTTTTTTTCTGGTCGTTAGGACCAACGTGGTCATTCAGGTCGTAGATTGTTGTATCACTGAAGATGAAACTGCCAAAGTCACAGTACAAAAATTGGTATTCTGAAGGAGAATAATCCGGAACAGACTTTGATGAACAAGACATTTCATCGCTGGAAAATCAGGTAGGGGAACATGCTCATGTTTCTTAATTGGTTTCCAACATTGAAAAACAAATGATACCTACCTATATTTAAAAAATAATGTTATATTACTAAAATGATGTAATCAGTATGATATATCTTGTATTTCGTTTATCTTAATTAAAAACGTATCTAACTAATGCTTATTAAAAAAAAACATATTTGAATTTTAAAAGTATCCGACTATATTTGAAAGATAAAGCTCACTAGGCCACAATCACATGTGAGGTACACGATTGTGTTTTATTACGACAAGATTAGGTGTAATATTGTTCAATGGATGTACTTTTACCGAAATGATGCGTATTATTACCGCGAGTAATACACGCACGTATGTCGACATATATAACTAAATAATTGAATAAATGGCAATCGAATATACTATTGTTGTTTTTTCAGAGTTGAAATCATGTTGATCGATGTGTGTATCATATTAATCAAACGACCTGTTTCAGTGATCATCTACATCAAGCAGGTTTTATTTTGTATATTATATAAATTGTTTCAGACTTACTTAAGTGTGAGGCTACGTGTGAGGTTGAGCGCTCTAAAATCGGTTTAAACCCCCAGTGCTTAGCTTTATTCTATTTGTATGTCTGTTGTTTTGTATTGTGCCGTACTGTTTTGGCAATCTATCACGTGCAATAAATAAGAGGCTACAAACGTGTGTATAAAAGGAATTAAATACTGTTGGAGCAACTGGAGTTTCACTTCCTTATATTACTTACAAAATCATGGATAAATATCACCTTGTTATAACTAAATGCAATATTTTTTTCAACAGGTGCACAATGCTGGTGTGCGATTTCCACAGGGAGCAAGCATAGAGTCGGTGGCTCAAGAAAAAAGTAAATCAATTACCCGATACAGACGCTGCTTCAACTCAAATGCATGCTTTAGCGCGAACAACCTCTGAATCACAGTTTGAAAGGGCATTCGCCAAAATGCAGGCATCAGCATTTCGGAAAAATAGTAGATTTTGTTCATACATGTCAAAGATTTGGTTTCCGGTGAAATGGCGATTAGCATTGTGAATGTCTGCTCGTCCCACTAGCTCAGGTTCGAGTCCCAACACCGGGAACATGTATTTATTTTATTTTAAGTTTGTTTAATATTTTATTGCACATTTCATTATAAATATGTTTTGCTGTTCTTTATTTTTTCCTAACTAAATAGTTAAATAAACTAAACAACAATTGTCGATCTGCAAAATGAATTCCAATACTTTGGGAATAAATAACAGAGGTTTGATGTTTAAATGTCTGATCTTAAGGTACTTTTATTTGACTTTATATTTAATTGTGTTTATTCGTTGATATATAGGATCTGACATGAGTTGTCATATCATACCATATTTTATAAAAACGAGTTCAGGAATTGTGTAAGTACGCGAGCCTTTGGCGAACTTACTAACGAATTTCCTGGACGAGTTTAATAAAATATGGTATGATATAACAACGAGTGTCAGATCTTTTTATCACATGTTTTTAAACTGAATAAAATACATCTTAAGGTAGAGGGAGTGTAATGCACATGTATTAGGATCTATCTCATCTTGGTATTTTTTGATTGTGTTGCCAATAAGAGTATCTTTTGTGCAATATAAAAAAAATCTAACCACAGATTAAGAAATAATTCACATTTTAGTAAACCTACCCCCCTTTACGGATTTCTACAAAATGAAGTTATGGGGTATGTAAACAAAAATAAGAGCAAAATCATTAAAAGTCAATTTATTTTATC